>SKCR01048463.1:0-76874 GCA_019454045.1 Zanthoxylum bungeanum
CGAGACAATTACCTCAAGAAGAATTATCAGATGAAACTAACAAAGCCTTCGAGTACCCAGAGATCCACAATGACACCTTAACAAAGGAGGAGGTTGAGCAGTATCAACAACCAGAGGTATCAATTCAGGAGCCCAAACCAGCAAAGCCTCTATTTGACTTTTATTATTCAGATTCTGACGAGGATGAAGCTGATCTATTTGTACCAACTGCACCAAGAACGAAGGATCAAACTTTCAATCCTCAAAATAAAGATCTTGGAGCATGCTTTACCATGATGTTTGATGAAGATCTACCTGAACCATCCATTCTAGTCGTATCAGAGGATGAAGACCTAATGTCATAAACATCTTTACATCCTCAGGCAGATACTTATGGAGCATGCATTTCACAGATGACGGATGAAGAGTTGAATACAGGAATTTTAAAATTCATCTGTGAAGAAAATGTGGAGCAAGAAGCAGAGAAAATGGAGGAGCAAATGTCTGAACTTATTAAGGATCCAGAGCATTCAGAAGAAACATCATTGTTTTGGGGAGTACAAATCAAAGATATCACCCAGAAGCTTGACAGAATGGAACTTTCATTCAAAGTCAAGCACCATTCGAGACCTCCTGATTTTAATTCTTTCTTTTCAGGAACCACTGGAGCAACAAAGATCAAAAAGGTGGCACAAGCACGAAATATGACAAAATTCTTTTTGCCACTTTACTGTTGGAAGAGACCATTCAAAAGCAACGCTCACGGGATTGTCTTTAATCAGACATCCAAAACAACATTGAAACCTCCTTAACATATGGATTTCAGTCACGTCTGGCTGTAGACGAAAAATTTAGCGCTAGCAGGGAGGTAACCCATGCACTTTGTTGTAATTTCTATTTTAAAATTTTGTGTATACATGTTGTAGAGTTTTTAATTTTGTGTGTTATTTTTGTAGGGAAAAGCACAAACAGAGCATTTTAAGACATAAGGAATGGTGTTTGGCAATCACAAAGGATAGAGCTAATTCATTTGTGATGGAGTAAAGAATTAATTCTTGAGACGCGTCATTATCAATTTATACTAAGCTAGTGGCGTATTGCGTACACAATTCTGTTGCCTTAATGACTGCTTTGATTTACTTTTCTGTTTTTATATCCTTTATTTTCGCCTACAAGATCTAAACTTTTCACGATTTATTTTAACGTTCATCTAATAATTGTCATTTGGCAGGTACTAGTGCTACTATTAATCACCCATTTTCAGGTTCTATAAATTCAGCTCTACATTTCTTTCTTCGACACATCCAGATATACATTCAAATAAGAGAAAGAAAATGGAAGCAACTTCACAGCAGTGAGTTAAGCGAATTTGTGTTTTCTGTGGATCCAATTCTGGTAATAAACCAGAATTCATTAAGGCTGCAAAGGAATTGGGGAGAGTCATAGCAGAACGAAATATGCACCTAGTATATGGCGGTGGCAATTTTGGATTGATGGGAAGCATTTCAGAAGCCGTTCAGGAGGGTGGCGGTCATGTTTTAGGAATCATTCCAAAAACTTTGGCGGACGAACATATAATCAGAAAAACAAATGGAGATGAACGTATTGTCTCGGGGATGTCTGAACAACTCCTTGAGATGGTCAATATTGTTGATGCGTTTATTGCTTTACCAGGTGGGCTCGGAATATTTAAAGAAATACTCACAGTGGCATCATGGGCGCACTTGAACATTCATCGGAAGCCCATTGGATTACTCAACATTGAACATTTTTTCGATTTCCTATTTGTATTTCTTGCGGAAGCCAAAAGACATGAGTTCGTCACAAAATTAGTACATGATATTTTCCTGACTGCCACAAAGGCTGAAGAATTAATTGACCAAATCCTAGCCTTTGAACCAAAAATTGACCCTATTCTTTCCAAGTTGAGTTGGTCAGATAGCGATCGTGGTAAGAAGCGTAAATTGGACATAGATCTTAATCGGTAATTTTTCCTAAACTAGGCATTATCTTCTAAACTCTTCTTCTATTGTTTAAGACATTGGGGACAATGTCTCATTTAGGTTTGGGGGAGGAAATTAGTTAATCAGTATCTTGTTTTTTTTTTAGTTATGTGTTATTTTTATTTTTAGTCCTAAATTTTTCACCTAAAAAAATTGAAAAATTTTTCAAAAATTACAAAAATATTTTGTATTTTTGTGTTTTTAGTTTGACTAAAAAGGTGAAATTGATAAGAGATGGTTGTGTAAGGAATTTACACTCCTGAGACGTATCTCAAACCATTTTTGAAACAAGTTAGTTTTTGTTTATTTCATTTTAAATTATTTAATTTGTGAATTCTCCATAAAACTGACTAAAATGGATCTTCATATGCTCAGTTAGCAGATATTATCAACATGCATAGTAACATATGGACATGAGCTAAAATTGAAAAGTTTGTAATATTCAGTGCTCAAGTTTAATTGGTTAAAATGGATCTTCATATGCTCAGTTAGCAGATATTATCAACATGCATAGTAACATACAGACATGAGCTAAAATTGAAAAGTTTGTAATATTCAGTGCTCTAGTTTAATTGGAGGAAACATCTCAAAAAGTGATGGAGTAAAAAAAAATATGAGATCCGAGTTATTAAGTCTGTAAGGGTGTTTTAACACCTAGTGCCCAAAAGCCAACTGGTTTGGGAGTCACTGGCCCAAAGCTCGCTAAATGGATCAAATATGCTGCAAAAATACATATATCTGAAGTCTGAGTAATTAAGTCTGTAGGGGTGTCTTAACACATGGTGCCCTAAAGCCAACTGGTTTGGGAGTCACCGACCCAAAGCTCGCTACATAGATGGAAGATATTGTATATAAATAAAAAAAAATCAAAAATCAAAGAAAAAATCAAAAAAAAATTATTATTTCATTGCTACAAAAAGGTGTGAATTCTGATAAAACTTTAGAACAAAAATACTACTCTCTTATCAACTGCACTTATGACTGTTGTGGGCAAAAATGAGTTGTTTAATATTTTGTTGGCTGTATATATGGAGAATGGTAAATATAATCGGAGAATTTACTTATTCAGTAATTTAGAAAGAAACAAAACAACTAGTAACTTGGAGTAGAAGTTTCACATGATTAGTCACTAACTTCTTTATTCTCTTGTCTTTTTGCTTTTGTGTGCATTAGTTTTGACTACCTTTTTACTTTTGTAAAATGATTGTGGGTATCATTGCTGTAAACCCTCACAAGACTACAACTCGTCCACTAGGGACACCTAGGGGTTTAAAGGCTTGTTGCATATGCTAAATGCAACCGTGATCCCTACGAAAGTGGCTTAGTTAATTTTATTATGTTATTTTATTCTATGTTTTGCTCGAGGACTAGCAAAATGTTAGGTTTGGGGGTGTGATGAGTGGTAATTATATCACTATTTCCCACTCATTTAACCTAATATTTTGTATAGTTTCTTGAGTTTTGTGAATATTTTGATGTGTTTTGTGTTATTTTATAGATAAATAAAGTTTCAGGACATTCTGGAGGTGATTTGGACCAAAACAGTGAAAATTGGACAAAAGGGCATTTTCGTAATTCTTCGCGTCGCGACGCGCAAGCCTATGGCGTTGCGACGCCTAACATGCGCCGAACAGTGCTAACATGTGCCGGGTCCACAAGTCAGAATCTGAGAAAAGTTTGACTTTGCTAACGTGCGCCGTGCCACGTATCACCATCACAGCCGATCTTCTAACGTGCGCCGTGCCACGTGTCATCATCCTTCGGTGCCGACAGTCGCCATCGCCACGTGTCATTCCACCTGTCAGCCACGTCATCGTCCACATCACCAGTTGACCGAGTCAAAGTGCCACATCATTGCCATGTCATCATCAGCCAATCACAATGTGCCACGTGTCGCAATTTTATGGTGCCGACAGTCCCTTTTGCCACGTCAGTGCCACGTCAGCATCAATTATTGACAAACTTATCCGAAATCGACACGTGGTGGATAAGAATCTGATCCGACCAATCAGAAGCCGCCACGTGTCACAATAATTGAGATCCCAACCACCTTGCCACGTGTCACCTTATCACCTTATCTAGAATCTGAGCCGACGAACCAGAGCGTGCCACGTCGACAATCATCGGCGTCGCGACGCTTGCTTGGGGTCGCGACGCTAGACCCCTACTGACGCCTATAAATTCAGCGTAATTTCAGAATTCAAGGCATGCCTTCCTTGAGTTTTGTAAGGACTCTAAGGATTGCATCTTCTGTGTTTTAGTTTTTGTAATTTTAATTTAGCATTTTTACTTTTAGTATTTTTAATCATGCACTTTTACTTTTTGTAATAAAATTTTATTTACTTTTTTACTTTATGTTTTGTAGTTAATTTACCGCTGGGGTAAAATGTGAAACATTTAATATAATTATCTAGGTAAATCTCACTTAATTATAATTTATAAATTATAATTTAACCGGATTAATTAATGGCAGACTTTATTACCGTCTATATAGTCGGTCTAAATATAAATTACTTTACCGCCTATATGGTTGGTCTTTATGTGACAGATAATTACCGCCTATATGGCTGGTGTAATTGGACTAAATGGATTACCGCCTATATGGCTGGTTTTAAATGTTTAACATTATTAATTCCTGAGAAAACAGAACATAAAATAATTTATATTTTATAATAAGTGAGATTCCTAAATAAGAAATATTAAATATGGATCCTCTAACCCCCCAGCATTTTATTTTATTCTAGGGAAGTGATGAAACACAATATCCACACTTAATAATTGATTTTCTTTATTATGGGTAATTCTTTAGTTTGTTTATTGAGTCTTAAGCTTAATGCTTCTTGTTGTCTGATCACCAATAAGATTGATGTGGTAAACTTAAAATGAACTAGACATGGGGATTTTAAGTTTCAGCCTTAGATTCAATAGCCCATGATCTTCCTTGAGGATAGATAACCCTTTAATAGATTTCCTTACAGGATAGACATATACCTGTCGGGCGGGGGTAGCCATAATTGGAACTTGATCTTAATGAATCCAGGTAATTTGGTTAACATAGACATATGGTTCAATTGGGTTATACTGGGCATTTGCGTCTGACCACCGGCAGAGGCTTTTGCATATTTTCGTGTTCCAGGTTAGCAAACTGATTTATTACACATAAATAAGAGAATCAATTCATCTTTATAATAATATTGTGTGAAGTCACGACCCTAGATCTTTGAGTCTTTTCTTTTATTTTCCTTAATATTTTCTTTTGAGTCTGTTTTTATTTTAATTAGCAAATTCACATTCAACCAACCAAAAGCAATCAAACAATCATTATTTTCTCCCTATAATTAGATACCTGTAAATAAATAGTATCAATATTTAATAACAACAGTAGGAATTAAGTCCTCGTGGGATTGATATTTTTATATTACTTGAACGATACGTGCGCTTGCGTTATACGTGTGTGTTTACGCCGGTCAGGGGTGTAACAGATATTATGACCCAACTCTAATTACGAGATATTCGTGAAGGGTTAATCTATATGTAGTGACTATATCGATGGACACTGACTTGGTTCGGCTTAATATACCATCTGTTGTAACGAGAGTGCAGCTTCGGGATTTTAGTGGAATAACCCGGAGTTAATAATTCAGAATATTTAATTAAGAGCTTAATTAATATTTCGAGTTTATTAGATCTCGGAACCGTAGGTCCATTTGGTCCATATGCTAGCTCAATTTACTGTAGCGGATTTAGTGTAATTGGATAGTCCAATTATATACTCACATATGTATAAATATTATTAATATGATTAATAATATTTTGTCACACTTGAAACTATATATTAAAAGTTAATATATGATTTTAATAATTATATGATAATTATTGAATGCATAATATTAAATTATATATGATATAATTTAATGAGATCAATTTTGGAATTTCCAAATCTTGGGTTTTAGAAACCCTTGGTGAGTTATGTTAGGTTGTAAAAATCTTGCATTAAATTTTGGAAACTCTTGGTGAGTTATGCTAGGTTGCAAAACTCTTGGATTTAAAATTTGGTTGTTACACTTTTTGAAAGGTAATTACACTTTTAATTTTGTAACATATATTTCGTTATGGTAATTAAATTTTTTGTTGCAAAATTAATACCAAAATCCTTGTATGGCCGAAACTTACATATGGGAAAGGGAAAGGGTTTTGTTTTTTGAAAATAAAATAACCATAAGTATAAAAAGAAAATATATTTTTCTTTTCAGATACAATTTTCATTTTACCCTAGCCACCATCTTCTTCTTCTTCAAACTCTCTCAAGTGTTGAGAAAATAATAGGAAGAACGAGAATAAAAATAAATAAAAATCTTGAGTGACATTAATCTCTAAATTGTTTAGGGATTAATTTTGTGAGACTAGCCCACACTAGTTTCTGTTGGTTGTGAGACATATCTCGGAAGAATTTGTGGCGTTGAACCAAAATCATTCTTTTCATCTAATACAACTCACTGCAATGGGGTGTTTTATTGTCCACTGTCGGGCACTTGTTTGTGTGATTCGGGGCTCGGTTTGATCTCGTATCAATCCGAAATTTTTGGAAACACATAGGGGACTTTTGGGATGGTGTTGGGACTGTTTTTCTTTGAAAAATCAGACCTGAAAACATCATTGTAGTTCACGCAAATAGTGGACTATTTTGGTTGCAGTTTGGGTGCTTTTAGTGTTCAAAACAGTCCGATTTTTTCACTGCTGTTCGGGGCTGTCCGGGGACCGTTCCGGTGCTGTTTCGGGGCTAAAATTTTATTCAAAACAGTAGAAAAATTTTAGTGGTACTCCTGGTCACATTCGGATACTCATAGGGAAGGGCAGAAAAATTTTTGAAGTCTGATATGTGTGCCTAAGACGTTTCCGCTGTGCGAGGAAAGAGTTTCCTACAATGATGTCTCTTCCTTCATCCTAGCGGTCATCGCTGAGACCATGGCCTCTTCACACTGCCACTTCGAACTCTACCTGAACATGTCCTGCAATGCCTTCATCATCAAAGATGTTGTAGCCATAGTCTCATCAATAAGAACCTCAGACATCCCTACTAGCAAGTAGCAGCGGGCTTTCTCATTAGCCGCGTCTCATTTCTGGTAGGCATCGCGACAGCTTGGCCAGAGTTTCTGGCTAGCTTGAGAGGACACTCCTCCATCATGACAAATTTAAGGTCTTCACATACCAGAACAACGTTCATGCTACTTTTCCATTTTACATAATTTTCACCCGTCAATTTATCATTAGAGAGAATAACAATTATTAGAGAAATCATGGCCAAAATAAAATAAAGGAAAACATCCATTTAAAATCCATTCATCGCATATTAAAATTATCAAATATTTAAGCATAAAATTAAATATGATATATGAATCATGTATAATGAATTAGAAATCTAAGAGAATTACTATACCACAGAAATCTATCATCCCACAAATAAGAGTCGTTGTATGTTAGATCAAGTATTTGCATAATAGATTGAGGCAATCTCAATTGACTAATATATACGGGAATAACTCTTATACATATATTAACCAACCACCGTTTGATTTGATCAAGGAATTTTGATTAACATTTAATCATTCCTTCGTAAGTGTAACCCGTTGTTTCGGAACCCTTGGACTTAACTAGTGAAGTGCCGCCGTTGAGTAGTTCAGTTCACCAGGTACATCTAGAGTTTCTATCCTCTTGGAATCCAAACTTGATATTGACCCAAAATGGACACCATCCGTAGGGGGACGAAAACAAAGTCGTCTCGAGGCGCCTTTTATATCTCACGTTTTCGGACTAACAATGGAGATCACGGGATATATTATCGTATATCCATCTCCTACTCACTACATTAAAATTAAGGTTTCTATTTAAAATATCTAGTATTTTAATACACTAGTGTCTATAAATTTATGCATGGCTAAAACATAACATTCCTTTACACCAGTGCATTATTATTGATCTTATAAATTTTAACTTTTAAAATTTTTAATTCACTAATCTCCATTAGTTTCAACTAATAATTTTACTTAATTAAACTAATTTAATTAAGTTAGGTTTAGTGACCTAATTCATTTTAACTCTTAAAATATTCGTACACTAACAAGTTTAAAATTTAAAATTTAAAAGTGGACAAAATTTTAATTAAAACATTTAATTAATATAAGCATGTTATAAATTCCAATGGTACGTGGAGTTGTATCCCGAGTGCAGATCACCCTACTATCCATTCGGAATCGGCTATGGAATTTACGTCCGGGTTTCCATCCAAAATACCAATGGAATTCATGATGCACTTATAAAGCCCTTAATTTTAGAATTTTTAATTTTAAATCATTAAACCAACTAATCTTATTAATTTGTTTTCAAGCATACCAAATTCTAATTTAACCTTTTTAAATTTCATAAAATCATATTTTATTACTAGAATTTTCATGCATCTAAAACATGTTATGACATGTGAAAATGCAAGAGTAGGCACCTTAAGCTATATGACATGTTATTCAAATATTTCGAATTAAACATACATATAACATAAAAATAAATTTTACATTGACCGGTCTCTTATTTTTTCCTATACTAATCTAATTAGTATAAAAATTCCAAGGCATCCATTGGTCTTCAAATCTTTCTCCATGCTTTGGTGTTGATCCATTTGCCACATTAGTACTCCAAATTACAAAGAATAAAATTTTTACAAAGGAAAATAAAATATACAACACTTGTAAAATTGGCCTTATGGCCTTACATTCCCAAAACCAAAAACAATACAAAAATAAAAGCTAGAAAAATTTACGATCAATGCAAAACACATTCATCACATGAATCAACAATAAACATTCATCAGATGAATATTAATATGTGTCTACTCATCTCAACATGCATATAATAATTTAAATCTCATATAAATAAATAAAAACAATAACTTTAAATGAAAAAAAAAGAAGGGTTAAGAATACTTTTCAACCTCTCTCTGATACCAATTGTAGGAACCGTTTTCCTAGCACGGCGGAAACGCCTTAGGCACCCGGGATCAGCCTTGAAAATTTTTTCTACACTTCCTTTGTTTGGAAAAATATGACTAGCACCTTTACTAATATTTTTCTTTTATTTTTAGCAAAATTTCAGTCCCGGAACAGTACCCGAAAAGTATCCTGAACAGCGGCTTAAATCTGAACTATTTTGGACCCGAATATATGCCCAACACACTTCTAAAACAGCCCCTGATTTGCGTATATTCCAGCAATATTTTCTGGTCTGATTTTTAATCAAAAATAGCCCCCACAACAATCTTAAATCACCCCCTAATGTTTCTTAATTTTTCTGGACAAGAAACAAAACAATCGAGCCCTGTTACACCAAGATATATGTGGCAGTGAGCAGACAAAACTGCTCACTATCGTGTGGTAGATGAAAAGAAGGTGATGAGAATTTTGGTTCGACATCGAATGGTTTTCCATGTTATATCTTGCAACCAGCAGAAACTAGTGTGGGTTAGGCTCACAAACTAATCTCTAAACTCTTTAGAGATCAAATTATCACACAAGAACTTTAGTCTTTGTTTTGTTATTGTTCTTTTCTTTCAACTCTTAAGAGAAAAGGATAATAAGGGTGGCTAGGGTTTGAAATGACTTAGCTTTGCAAAAAGAAAATCTAATTTTCTTTTTATACTTAAGGTTTTGATTTCCAAAATTAAAGAAAAACCCTTCCCCTTCCTCTTCTCTTCATGAAGATTTCGGCAAGCCCTAGTCATTGAATAAAAATTTTCTAACATCAAATCTTTTATTTAATGTCATTATCATGACAAAAGGATGTTACAAAAAGAAATATGTTATTACCTTTTAAAAGGTGAAACTTCCATTCCAACCAAAGGGTTTCTAAAACCCATTTAATAAAATAATTTATAATAAATAATTATCATATAATCATTTATTATAAAAATCATATATTAAAATTAATATATAGTTTCAAGTGTGACAAAGATTATTATTAATCATATTAATAATAGATATATATATATATATATATGTGTGTGTGTAATTAGACTATCCAATTATATTTAATCTGTTACAGTATATCGAGCTAGCACAGGGACCACATGGACCTACGATTCCGAGCTCTAATAATCCTGGAATATGAATTAAACTCTTAATTAAATATTCTGAATTATTAACTTCAAGTTATCTACCAAAAACCCAAAGTTGCACTCTCGTTGCTGCAGATTAATAATATAAGCCGAACTATGTCGGTGTCTTTCGATATAATCATTACATACAGATTGGCCCTTCACGAGTATCTCATAATTAGAGATGGGTTATAATATCTGTTATACCCCTCTAATTATTTTTACATTAAGTACCATTGATTATGTAATGAACGATTTATTCATAACCATTATGAATGTTAATCTTTCTATTCATAATAGAAAGACTTGAGGGCTCTAATCATTCAAGTATCGAATCAACCCTAAAGGAAGATACTTATCTACTTCTCGCAAGAAGGAGTGAACTCCATATCTATGTAAAACATCCCCAGCTACACAACAAAACCAAAGTACGTAGCTATTGGTCAGGATTGCTACACCAACCTCACCTTTGTAAATCAAAGGACATAGTTTGCCATGCAGGAGTTCGTAGTACCCTCAAGATTCAGATCAATCCATATATGACCATCTAGTATATTGAAATATATTTTTTTATTTAACGGATATCATAAGAAACTCATTTCTATCTGGGTCCATTCATATATGATCACATCATTAAAGGTGCCTCTATTCTAATGTCACCACATGGGCGATCCTGAATCAAGATCGTCGTACAACTATAGAGTGTACCGTAACTATAGATAAACCACAAACAAAGTACCCATTTTGTTTGCTCTCTATGGACTATTTTAGATTATGAATTTCAGACTTAAATCCTCTTGTGTATGACACTCATACACTAAGTTTGAAGGCACATGAGTAATCAAGGGTAAAACAAGACAATTTATAATAAGCAATATAAAACAAATACTTTGATAAATGAAGAATGCATCTCTTATTTTATAACATATAATTTTGTTCGCAT
The DNA here is from genome assembly GCA_019454045.1 of Zanthoxylum bungeanum. Taxonomy (NCBI): domain Eukaryota; kingdom Viridiplantae; phylum Streptophyta; class Magnoliopsida; order Sapindales; family Rutaceae; genus Zanthoxylum; species Zanthoxylum bungeanum. Next base: position 11,066 of record SKCR01048463.1, read on the forward strand.
TACATGAAGCTCTAAGGCATATATCTCAGCATGTAATAATAGGTGTATTTGGCTAGATTTAATTGAATTAAATCAAAGTGTTAGACAATCAACTAATCCATTGGTTAAACTTTGTCTTGATTTAATTGGACTAAATAAAAGTGGTGGACAAATGTGATTAGTCACACTTAATTATACATATTTCGACAAATTAGATTAAGCCCACCTAAAAGTTGATTAAGACTTTTATTAATTAAAAATTACATAAGTTTTGCTATAAAAGGCAACATTGAGGAAGTTTTAATTAAGCTTGAGCTTAAGAAAGTTAAGCTAGTGAAAGCTAAAACAAGCAAGAATTAAAAATATTAGCGTAAGTAAAAGAAGTATTTAGAGAAGCTTTGGAAGTTCTCTATAATATTTCAACGAGGAGAAATAAAGATTGGATATTGGAATCAAGGAGAAAAAGATTGGATCTTGGAATTAGGCTTACTAGGTAAGTTTGATCTTCTCTAAATCTATGTTTTTCATTAGTGAGTTATCATTAGTGAAATATATAGTGATGTATTATGTATTGGATACATAATTACATAGCTTGATGTTGAAATTAGGCTAATAAATTGTGTGTGGATGCTTTGGAAGCATAAACACAATATGCTTGTGATTGGGTCAAAATATTTATGTTGGACATAAACATAAAATTAGAGTTTGGAACTCTATATAATAGCTTGGAGCTATGACTACCATTCTAGAATCAGTTGACCACCTTTGGGTTACCTAGAATTGTTCATGAGTCATTTCGTTGTAGGATTCTATTTTGGTTTGTGTTTTGATTCAAAGAAATACATATATACATATTTAGAATATATATATATATATATGTTTATTGTATAACATGTGTTGAGGTTGGTTTTAAAATTAAAATTATTTTGGTTGGTGTTTTTAAATGTGTTTAAGGAGTTTTTTTAAAAAAATAAATGATCAAAATACACAGCATAGTTGCCCATGCTTACGCAGTATGCGTAAGATGCCTGCTTGCTCAAACAAGTTGCATGTTTGCGCAAGAATGTGCTACGCGTGCATCATTCGCAAGATCCTGTTTTTTTCTCCCGTTTTGGTTTTTCCGGACTCCAATTCGTCCTTGATTTTTTCCTATACACTTGTAATGGAATATAGTATTCCATTAAAATATTTAAAAATACACCCATGCTCAATTACTATGGGTCATACCCGTTTCAGCTGCGCGGGACACCGATCTAATCCTAGGGGTCCCACAATCACCCCAACAGAATGGTATCAGAGCAGGTCTTAACCGCACAATACATGTTACATGTTTGACATGTATTTGAATCTATGCCTCTATAATTTTAATTTAATTATGTATAAGTCATATTGGATATGCATTGCATATTTTAAATTTAAATTTTTATTTTGACCCAAGCATGTTAATGACTTGATTGTCATAAATCTCTTGTGATTAGGTGATTACTTTATCTTAAGTAATAATATTAATAATGTTGGAGTATTATTGGATGGTATGTCTTGTCAATACGGAGATGAATGAGTTCTTATTACTTATGCCCAATACCATCATTATTATGAAGGTATAAGTGGTCAGAAATTAGATCACTCCGGTGAAATATTAGATTTAGCATGATGAGTTTACGTAGTCACCCAATACCGTCATTATTATGAGGGTGTACTTACGAAACTCATTAGTGCACATTGATAAGTATACACCTGGAGCACGTATTAATCTAATATCATCATTATTGTGAGGATAAGAAATGGTTCAGGACCAAACTTAGGAGTCACATGGATGTGATTGACTTTTGAGGTCTACCTAATGAGTTTATAAAGGCCAAGACCGTCATTATTATGAGGCTTGAGTAAATATCATGGGATCCACTACCCGCTATGAAATTTGATTACCAAATTTCTATTTTTCCATTAAGGAAGATTACGAAATTATGTAAATTAGTGGGAGGGCACTAATAGATTTAAAATTCATAATCGTATTAGTGTTTTTATATTGAAATGAAAATTTTCTGCTAGTGTTTAATTGTTGTCTTGTAGCATTTTTTTTAGATTCCAATAATTTGAAAAGAGCCTCAAACTACTTATAGTAGGAGAAGAACATATGTTTTATCTTGGAGTCAAAATGATTGAGATATGTTGGCTTTCTTATGCATTCGATGCAAGCCAATATGAAGAACTTCATAACACATTACGCATGACGAAGCATGATTTGAAGAAAAAGAATCTCACTTTGTAACTCCATGGTGGAGAAAGCTCTTCAAAGACTTCTAGGAAGTCTAATAAGATTAAAATGGGAAATAAGAATAAAGACTCCAAGAAACAAACTGTAAGACCGCGTGTAGCTCGTGATGCATGTCTACATTGCCAATAGTCTGGACACTGGAAATGTGATTGTCCAGAGCTGAAAGGAAAAGCAGGAACCCCAGGTACACTTTGTATTTTTCCTATTATTGACATCTCATTAGCCTTAGATGCAAATAGTGGTTGGCTGTTAGACACCGGTAGTCCTTTTCATATTTGTAACTTTATGCAAGCCATAATGTTAAAAGAAGGCTAAACAAATGAGAGATCCAACTTATAGTTGGCAATGACGAGACATTGAATGTCAATGCCATAGGAACAGTTGTTATATATCTCATTAATATATGTACATTAATTTTATATGACTGTTATTATGTACCATATCTTATCAAACAAATAATATCATTACCGATATTGGATAAAGAGGTATATAAAATAAATATTAAAGATAATATTTTATGTTTATATGATAAAGATAACTATTTGATATGTGAATGTGTTTTATCTAATGGTCATTATATTTTGGAAACATATCAAGATGTCTTTAATGTAGAGGAAATTACAAGTAAAAGATCTGAATTAAATAATACTGAATTATGGCATATAAAATTGGGCCTCATAGGTGTTAGACGTCTACCAAAATTGGTTAAGGATGGTTTGATTGATGATCTCACCTTAGATCCTTATCTGATTTATGAGTCATGTATCTAAGAGAAAATGACAAAGGCCTCATTTCTTGGTGTTGGACACCGTGCTGAAGATTTATTAGAGCTAATACACAGTGATGTGTGTGGTCCATTAAATCATGTCGCTCATGATGGTTCAACATATTTCGTGACTTTTACTAATGATAAGTCAAGATATGGATATGTCTATTTGATGAGACATAAATCAGAAATATTTGAAAAGTTCAAAATATTCTAAAATGAAATAGAAAAATAAACCGGTAAATTCATCAAGTGCCTTCGATCAGATCGAGGTGGTGAATTTATGAGCGATGAATTTAGAAGTTATTTAAGGGAGAATGGGGTTTTCGCCCAATATAGCCCATCGGGAACTCCTCAACACAATTGTGCGTCTGAACGGAGAAATCATACTTTATTGGATATGTACAATCCATGATGAGCTATACAGATCTTCCATATTATCTTTGGGATTATGCTTTACTTACTGATGCCTATATACTTCACAAAGTTCCTTCGAAAGTTATTTCTATGACCCCATATCAGATATGATATGGTAGAAATCCATGTCTTAGATATTTAAAGATTTGGGATTGTTCTGCATACGTTAGAGTTACGCAGTGGGATAAACTAGCATCTAGGAGGTATAAATACAGGTTCGTTGGATATTTTAAAAAATCTTTGGGATATCAACGAAATGTATTTGTTGCTCATTTTGCCATTTTTCTTTAAAAATAAATTTTTGAGAGAAAGTGGGAATTGTAAAGAGATTGAACTCGATGAATTTGATCCTAACATTAAGGAACCTAAGATGGAATCAGAGATCTAACTAGGTGAAGAATCTACAACAAAGGTTCTACATAATTCGAATAGAATATCAAGGCCTCATGAGAGATTACTTTTAACATCTGATGTGAGCCTTGATGTTCTCCTCTTAGAGAAAATAGATTCGACTACGTATAAAGAGGCGATATTGGATATCGATTCAGGAAAAAAAAGGAATCCATGAAGTTCGAGATGGATTCTGTGCATGACAATCAAGTCTGGGATTTGGTTGAACTTCATGAATGAGTTAAACATATGGGTTATAAATGGGTTTATAAAAGGAAACGAAGGCCCGATGGAAAGATGGAACCTTTAAGGCCCGATTGGTAGCGAAAGTTTATACTCAACGTTCTCGGATTGACTATAAGGAAACTTTCCACTAGTATCTATGCTAAAATCCATTATGATTCTTTTAGCCATTACTGCATATCATGATTATGAGATATGGCAGATGGATGTGAAAATCACGTTCCTGAATGGATTCCTCGAGGAAGATATCTATGTGAAAATCGCATCCAGTGAGACTTCAAACTTGGTTTGTAAGCTCAAGAAGTCTATTTATGGCTTAAACAAGCATCCCGAAGCTGGAATCGTCGTTTTGATGAGATAATCAGATTATCTGGATTCATCAAGAACGAGGAAGAACTGTATGTTTATAAGAAAGTTAGTAGGAGCATGATAGTATTCCTTGTATTGTATGTAGACGATATCTTTATCAATGGGAATGATATAGGATTGATGTAAAATATGAAAGCCTATCTTTGCAAGAACTTCTCTATGAAAGACATGGGTGAAGTTTCTTATATACTAGGTATAAGGCTCTACCAGGATAGATTTAGGAAGCTTATAGGGTTGTCACAATCCAGTACATAGATAAAATATTAGAAAGGTACAGTTTTACCAACTGAAAGGCAGTAAATAAACCTTTTCGATACGACATACATCTTTCGAATAAAATGGCGCCTCAGACTGAGGAATAGAAAGTTAGAATGTCTAACTTGCCAAATGCTTTTTGTATTGGAAGCATTATGTATAATATGTTATGTATAAGACCTGACATCAGTTTCGGCGTCAGTATGACTAGTCGATATCAATCTGATCCAAGTAATGATCATTGGACAGTCGTGAAACATATCCCGAAATATCTTATAGGAAGCTTATAGGGTTGTCACAATCCAATACATAGATAAAATATTAGAAAGGTACAGTTTTACCAACTGAAATGCAGTAAATAAACCTTTTCGATACGACATACATCTTTCGAAGAAAATGGCGCCTCAGACTGAAGAAGAGAAATTTAGTATGTCTAACTTGCCAAATGTTTTTTGTATTGGAAGCATTATGTATAATATGCTATCTACAAGACCTGACATCAGTTTCGGCGTCAGTGTGACTAGTCGATATCAATCTGATCCAAGTAATGATCATTGGTAAGTCGTGAAACATATCCTAAAATATCTTAAGGTTACTAAGGATAAGTTTCTCATATATGGAGAAGATGAACTACAAGTTAAGGGTTATATAGACTCTGATTTCCAGTAAGATCCGGATGATAGAAAGTCTATATTCGGATACATCCCTTAATGGCGGTGCGGTTAGTTGGTGATGTTCAAAGCAAGGCTCAATGGCTGATTCCACCACTGAGGCGGAATTTGTAGCGGCTTTGGAAGCTCCTAAAGAAGCTGTTTGGATTAGAAATTTTATCACAGAACTTAGCATTGTGCCTAATATTGAGGATATGATCCTGTTATACTGTCATAATAGTGGAGCCATTGCGCATGCTAAAGAACCGAGAGCGCATTCCAAGTCTAAGCACATGGAAAGAAAATATCGCGTGATTAGAGAAATTATTGAACGAAAAGACATGGTGATCTTAAAGGTGTAAGGACAAGACAACATAACAGACGCGCTTACTAAGGTCTTACCTCCTAAGTTATTCGATAAACATGTCGAGAAGATGGGACTTCGGTACCATCCGGATTGGCACTATACAAATAGGAGTTTGTTGGAGTTGGTGCTTGAAGCGCCAATCTGAATAATGTATTTTATTATTTATTAATAAATAACTACTTTTTTCATTTCAACCTTGTTAATGGTAATTACTATGTCATAATGCATATTAGATTGATATATAAATATGCTGAGAATGACATCGACCTTAGAATAGTCATGTAGTAATACTGGACACCGGTTGGTCCGACATTGGGATATTATTACTATTATAAACTATTATTAAAGTAAATACTCTTAGTCGTTGATTTTGGAATACAGTCGAATTCCTATAACTTAGAATACTAGCACATGTCGAATATTTGAATTGGAGTTCCAATGGTTTAACCCGATGTAACATGAGCAAAGGAAGCTCGTATAGACATGTGAGTATTCGTCAGAGCGAATACTGAATGACTCATAGGTGATTCATAATAGTTGGAAGTACACACCACCATCAATAGGAATCTTCACGAGTCAAGTATCATATGTGATCCTTTGACTATAGGATATTATTGATTTTGTGTGTTATCCTCCATATTTTGAGCCATATATGTCAGAGACCTTTCATGGTCTAAACGCTAGATGTTCGTTGGGTGTGGACCGATGCCCTCATTATTCAAGTGCGTATCAAGATAGGATACTTGGGTTCGTATGTGTACCATAAGGGGTTAAGGTATCCGTGTGAGTAAGTCATGATTCTTACGACTTTGGCCAAAACCGATCACTTAGGGTGGATCACATATATCAGAAATGGTGTTCTAATTAGTTGTAAAGAATCGTAAACATGTTGACATGAGATGTGCTCCTCGGAAACTTGAAGGTGCAATCTTTATTTCCTAAGCACAACTCGGATAGCCTACGATGAAGGGATTGTTAAACATATATGATGACCTCGACTTGTATAGTTCAGAAAGGTCGTTTGTTTTCTTCGCGAATTCAGTGGTGGCCGAATTTCGTACATATAGCTAGGCTTATATGACGAACGTGTCTGGGCTTAGAGAGTCCCACAATATAAAGTGCACTCGTTGAGCACTTGGGTAGCCGATAATATTTTCTAATAAATAATATTTGATATTATAATTATCAATTAAAATAATTAAGTGTTAGATAATATTAATTATTTACTTTGACCCAATTGGATTAATCCAAAATCACACAAGGGCTTTGTTGTAATTTCATAAATATCTCTACCATTGGAGGATATTTTGGTAATTAAAAATATGTAATCATATGTGTATTTGGTTTGATTTAATTGGATTAAATCAAAGTGATAGACAATCAACTAATCCATTGGTTAAACTTTGTGTTTATTTAATTGGATTAAATCAAAGTGGTAGACAAAGGTGATTAGTCACACCTAATTATACATATTTTGACAAATTAGATTAAGCCCGCCTAAAAATTGATTAAGACATTTATTAGTTAAAATTACATAAGTTTTGCTATAAAAGGCAATCTTGAGCAAGTTTTTAATTAAGCTTGAGCTTAAGAAAGTTAAGCTTAAGAAAGCTAAAAGAAGCAAGAATTAAAAATATCAGCCTAAGTAAAAGAAGTGTTTAGAGAAGTTTTGGAAGTTCTCTACAATATTTCAAGAATGAGAAATTAAGATTGGATCTTGGAATCAAGCTTGTTAGCTTTGGAAGTTCTCTACAACATTCAACAAGGAGAAAGAGATTGGATCTTGGAATCAAGCTTACTATGTAAATTTGATATTTTCTAAAGTTATGCTTTGCATTAGTATAGTGATATATTATGTATTGGATACATAATAACATAGATTGAAGTTGAAATTAGGCTAATAAATTATGTATGGATGCTTTCGAAGCATAAACACAATATGCTTGTGATTGGGTCAAAATGCTTATATTGGATATAAATATAAAATTAGAGTTTGGAACTCTAGATAATAGATTGGAGTTATGCCTACCATTCTAGAATCACTTGACCACCTTTGGGTGACCTGGAATTGTTCATGAATCATTTCATTGTGGGATTCTATTTTGGTTTGTGTTTTGATTCAAAGAAATACATATATATATATATAATATATATGTTTGTTGTATAATATGCGTTGAGGTTGGTTTTAAAATTAAAATTATTTTGGGTGGTGTTTTTAAATGTGTTTAAGGATTTTTTTTATAAAAATAAATGATCAAAATGCACAGCACAACTGCGCATGATGCGTTGCAGTGCAAGCAGCTGTGCATGCTTGCGTAAGAGTGCGCTACGCGCGCACTACTCGCAAAATCCTATTTTTTCTCCCATTTTTGTTTTTTCGGAATTCGATTCATCCCCGATTTTTTCCTACACACTCGTAAAGGAATATAGTATTCCATTAAAATATTTAAAAATACATTCATGCTCAATTACCATGGGTTAAACCCATTTCTATTGCGCGGGGTACCGATCCGACCCTAGGGGTGTTAGTCTGTAAGACATGCTTCCAAGATCGTAAACATGATTTGTGTGTGAAAATAATCAAGTAAGTTGCGGAAATACTTACATTGATTTGTTGAGAAATTTCAAAAACTTTCTTTTGTAGGATGAAGCTCCAAGCCTTTGATTTGTTATTAAAGCCTTGGGTGAGTTTCCCTATCACCTTGTTTGACTCTCCAAGTGCTAGCTTTCAAGAAAATTTAAAGCAAAATTTTCTTCTCCAATGGAGAGAGTTTCGGCCAAGTGAGAGGGAGAGAGAGATGAGTGAATAGTGAGTCACGTTTTGGTTGTTGTGTGTTTAAAGGCTTCCATTAATTTTTCCAACTACTTAATTTTTGACAAGTGATGTAAGTCAAGGGTCCCACCTCTTTTAAATTCCAAATTTAAGTTGGCTTACACAACACACAACTTGACTTGGGCTGAGTTCGTTTAATTCCGAATTAAACGAATTTACCGTCGTGACATAATTAAATCCAATTTAATTAAATAATTATGTATAGCAAAATTATTACGATAGTCGCTTTCGAATTAATTCCAAATTAATTTGTTCGCCCGAATTAAAATCCAATTTTAATTTCGTATTGAAATCCAATTTCAATTAATATATCCGATATATTTATTTTTATCGATTAATTCTAAATTAATCGTGTTCTCTCTTCTATATGAATTTAATCCCGGATTAATTCTTGCCGTAATTAATCTCAGATTAACTTTCTCTCTCATAATTAATCACAGATTAATTCTATATGAGTCAAATGTCATTGGTGAATCTTTGGGAAGCGACCCAAGAGATTCCTGGATATGTTGGCAGTAAATACGTGTTGGACAATTATGACCCATAGCGTCACTATTTGTACAGATCATGGTGTTGTTGTAAAAATTAACTATGTGACAAAGGAGATTGCTCTATTATCATTTGTGATTAGATCACCAAGATATATAAATGATAGGAGGTCCCTATGATTTGTTCCTGGATTGAGAATTATATGAGACAGTATCAGTCCATGAAGGATTAATCATTAAATATCCCTAGTCAGAGCATTGTCGAGATTGGAAATCGATAAATGCGTAAAAGACTAGTATTACACTTGTGCGCGTTTGTGAGGGCACAACGGCATAGTTCTCATATATTTGGGTATAGGATACTCATGAAAGTGTAATAGGAGGTTGTGTTTTACCGATGGTACGGGAAACAGCTTCGCTCTGGATAGACCCCCTCGGAATTCCATTGGTAGTATGACTATGTGTCTATGGAAGTCCAAAATCAGAGTAGGTGTATTTGGTCTTAACCTGAGACTTGCACAGCTAATACTTACGACAATCAATATATTTTGGTTTTGGTCGTCCAGGGCTTTAACCGGTTTCTGTGTACGCCTCTTCTGGGTATATCGAGAATCATAGTGTGTTGGGTGTGATGTCAAGATGGAAGTATCACTCCAGTCATAGTGGAGATGATGGTCACGTAGGATACGGGACTGGTTCTCTTAAATGCTGCAGCTATCGGGATATTATGACAAGGTCATGTATATCCGATTATAGAGACTAGTTACCAGACATCCGACATGTGCTTCGTACGGGGCAGACACAATTCCAGCCCCAGGCCTAGCACGTGATCATTCGATACTGGATCGATATACGCAATACTACGTATACTACGCCTGATATAGATCGTTTATTCATGTAAGCATGTTTCTGGAGAATTGGGTAGGCATGGCGCATTGCTAGAAGCCAACCTTGTCTTGTAAATCGGTACAAGCGTAGTACTAGGTACTTACGTGTTTGGATAGTCCGACGACCGAATTTACTGCCAACATATCCGGGGATCTCATGGGTCGCTTCCCGAAGATTCACCGATGACGTATGACTCACACTTTTATTAATCCGGGATTAATTAAACGAGAGAGAAAATTAATCTGTGATTAATTAAGGAGATATTTTATCTGGAATAAAATATCATAGAAAGAGAGATAACGATTAATTTGGAATTAATCGATAAATTAATATATTCGATATATTAAACGAGATTGAATTTCGACGTGAAATTAAAATTAGATTTTATTTCGGACGAACGAGTTAGTTTAGAATTAATTCGTTAGCGACGTGAATAGTGATTTCGCTAGGCATAATCATTTAATTGCGTCGCAACGGAAAACTCGTTAATTTGGAATTAGCGAACCCGAGCCCAGGATTATTTGCGAGCGCATTCGCATTTCAAATTCGAGTGCGGCACGCAAGTTAAATCAACCGTCAAATCGCTAGTCGCATCAAGCGTCAAATCATTAGTCACTTTGAGTGATGTGACAACTTGTCACTTGATTTGATTGATTGATGGAAGTAGTTGGAAAGCTTTAATGCTTGACTTTTGGAAAGAGAAAAATATATAATTAATTTTGGAAATTGATTTGGTATTAGATACACAATTTCCTCTCTCACCAAATAATCGATCTCTCTCTCTTTTCATTTTTGGAGCCAAAACTCTCTCTCATTTCTTTCTCATCTCTCACACGCCCATTTGGGCTGCTGTTCTTCTGGTTTTCTGCCCAGTTTTGCTGAGAGCCATGGAGAAGAAAATGGTGGTTTTGTGGCAAAAATCACCAAGTGCTAGCACACCAAATGAGGACATACAAAGGTGATAGGGAAACCAACTTATGAGCTTGGAATCACCACCCAAAAAGCTTGGGGCTTGGACGAAAATGGAGGAGAAAAACAGTGGACTGTCGTGAGCCTTGGAGCACTTCAAAGGGCTTAAAAAGTTTTTGTTCTTCGTAGCATCCAATCCGTTCATTGTGAGTATGATTCTGCCATTCTCCTTTGCGTATTCACTTATTTTCATTGCTTGATAATGATCCTTGGACCTTAGAGAATTCCAACAATGGTATCTTGAGCCAATATTGAGCATGAAAATGATTTAGGGTTAAAAATTGGGTAAAATTGATTTTGAGCATGAATAATGAAATTGGATGATTTAATATGCTTAATTGATATTTAATTGAGGATTGATTGGATCAATTTGATGAAAATGTGTTTGGAACATTTTTCCCCAATTTTGGAAGCTTGGCCGAATCCTTGAGAAGCCCTAATGTCTTGGATTTTTGTTTTTTGATTCATTGGATGTGTTGGAAATCATTCGGGAATGTTGATTTATGTCGATTGTGGATTTAATTGGATTGAAACCAAATAGGATATCAAATTGCCCTAAAAGCCGAGACTTTGAAGCATGTGAATTGGGTTTGATTTTTGATAAAATGTGTTGGACATGTTTTGTTGTTGATAAGCATGATTAATTAGGCTAATTTGGTGTTTTGGAAATATTGATTTGGTTAATTAATAATGTTATACACTTTGGTAATTTAATTGAGAAATTTGGAATTTTTGGAATTAAATTAAATAGGCTTAATTTGGATTTGGGCTTGTTGTGTTGTAATTGGGCTTATTGGGCTTGGTTGTACCAAGTTGGGTTTAGGCTAAATTGGTTGGATCCAATTGGGCCCAAAACTGCTTCCATAAAGCCCAAATGCGACTAATGGACCTTTAAAGTTTAATTGGGCCTAATGGGCCAAAATTGATTTCTGGGCTTATAGGGTAACTCCCGGATTGGACTTTGGTTATTGGGTTTGACCCGAGTTGACCAAAAGTCCATGCCTTAAGAAATTAATTAAAAACCCATTGGACTTTAATTAAATTAATATTGGATATTAATCTGGCTTTGAGACCCGTAACGATTAAATTTGGAATTTAAGTCGTAAAGGTTCACTAATAAAGTGTAGTATTTAATTTGAAATTAAATAGTGAATTAGTATTAAATACAAATTGAATTGGATTTAATTTTTTATTTTAATTTAATTCAAGAATTCGTACTTTGAGTACTTATTTGCAAAACGAGTTTGACTCGCGCAAAATCAAATCGTTGTTTGAACATTGGATGATCACTAATTATCAGATTAATTAATTTGATTAGATTGATTGATAGCATGCTTGTGTGAATACATGGTTGCGATGCATGAATAATGTATATCGGATGGATATTAGATGGGTGGGGCAATTTTAGAAATTGTTGTAATAAATTTGGAATTTATTAATTGGACCTCCGTGTCCAGCCTTATCACCTTCATACTCTTTGTATTCTCTTCTCACCTATTCCCCTCAATGTAAATGAGGTTTCTTTAGAAGTGTAGTGTAACGGGTAGAAGTAAATACATGTGCTAGCGGGAGAGAGAAAGGGAGAGATTTGATCTAGGATCAATGTGTAAAGTATCCATATGCATATCATTATTATTTATTTATACGCGCTTTATTATGTGTTTAGAATGCATGTTTAAGGGTGTATGATGATGAGACCTTAACAAAGATAATAAATTGGTTGCCAATTTGCACGCGAAAAACCCTCAAATGATATTAAGCGTTTTTCCTTCCATTGAGTGATTCTCACTCAAGATCCGAGACTGGCATTGGCTTGTTGGCCAAAGTCAAGGCCTTTTTCCGTCAAGGATGTGTTTGAATCACGAAGGCTTTGTTACATATTGGTGTCTTGTCCAAGTTGTGGTTTGTTGGCCAAAGTCAAGACCACTTATTGTCCATCGACATTTATTACGAAGCTTTCCATGGTCAATTGGTCGCGCTTAACTGTGATCACTAAGTTTTTTGTGCCAAAGCCAAGGCTTAGTTAATTCAGAGGAAAAAGGTTAGGTAATATATTGGATATATTGGCATATATAAGATATATGTTTCGGACTTGTATGTCCCTCTACTGGATCTAGGAATTGGATTGGATCCAATTGATCTTAGAGATCTACCTAGTTAATTATCATACAATTTGTTGGCAAAGTCAAGATTGTGTGATATTTAACGGGATCCTAGCCCATTAGGAAACACGGTTTCCCGAGTACTCGACAGAGGGTTAGAGGCTCGCCAAAAAATAGTGGGAGGCAAGAATTGAATTTGCAATATACGTTTAATTACTTGCCATACGAGCTCAATCACAAATATCATTCGTCAAATAAATTAAATGTTAGTTGGACTAATATTTAAATTGTTGTTTTAACAAACAGTTGGACTGTATTCAAATAATTCATTTATAGTTGGTTATATAATTGGATTATAGTAATCAATATATTTGATTTAATTAAGTATAGTTGATTATATAGTTGGACTATAGTAATCATTATATTAAATAGTACCTAAATCGTTGATTAAATAGTTGGACTATTAGAATCAATATGTAATTGAAAGATTGACATTTAAAACATAATCCTAGGGAAAATGTATTTAAATGGTTTAATTTTCAAATTGGGAATAAAGTTTCAGGATGGTCTTGGAAACTAATAAATTACTTTATTTGATAAAATAACATATTAGGCCTAAACCCCGGAGTTAAGCAAACAGTAGAGCATAATCTTTGGAAGATCATGTGATGATAACTTAAGTGCTTAATCCATTAAGCTTGTCGCAGTAGACTCCTTAATTTATTTGTCAGAACTAAGGGTTAGATCCTTAAAGTATGATAATGAAATTGAAGGATCTTCATAAATCTATACTTAGATTTTAGAAGTACTAAATTTCAATAATAACTCTTGGAGGGTTAATGACTATTCTCAAGGAGATAAAGTCAAAATTTGCAATAAGGCAAGTAGCGCAAGGCGCACCTTACTTCGATATTCTAGAAGGCCGAGGCTTGGCCAAAGGCTTCTGGAATATGAAAAGGGCAAAGGCAAAATCATTATAATCTTCTAGGAAGATAAAGGACATATCCAAAAATGTCTGACTAAAATTGTGGCAAACGGGATCGCGGAAGCGTGACTGCCGTTTGGACAAAGCAGACATGAAGGAAATGAAGAATGAGCAAGGCTCTGACTTCAAAAAATGTTTGTCATATTATGTTCAATACTAGTATTAAAATTGGATTTTAAATACTTAGTGTGATACATAAATATATGTATTGATGTTCAGAATCTGTTTTGAACAGGATACTGACTTCAATAGAGATTTATCTGCGAATCGGAAACGGGACGAAAGTCGTTGTTTTAATCATAGATACCTAATTTAAGAACTACCTTCGGGTGTGTACTTAAATTAGGAAACTGTTATAATGTAACTAGTTTGACTAGATACATTATCTTTATATCAGTGTTTGACCCGCTGCGGGTGAACTTTTATATTCTAGAACACTAAAGTGTTTCATTATATAAAGATGATATTGAGATAAACACATTAGATGTGAATAACAGTATTTATATTTTGAATATAAATAAATCTCAAATATATAATATGACAAACAAATAGCTCAAACTGATTTGATCAGAAGAAACTGACAAGTGGCATTGTTGTCTGGGACACAATTAAACAAGAATCGTATATCCACTCTTTCGAAGAGTGGGTACTAGGACACATTTGATTCCAATAAAATAAAGTCTACGAATTTAGTTTATTGGGCAAAGCGCCTAAAACACTGTTTACTTGGTAAAAGTGAAAATGCCACCAATCTGTTAGCCCTAGTTCATGGTGAAGCAAGTGGGCCCATGTCTAGCTAGGCTAGAGGTGGATATGAATATTTCGTGACCTTTACGGATGTGGCATCGCGTTATGGTTATGTGTTTCTATTGAAACACAAATCGGAAACTTTTACAGTTTCGACACGAAATAGACAAACAGATCGGCTAAAGTATTAAACCGTCACGGTAAGACCGTAATGAAAAATACTTAAGCAATAAGTTTCTAATATACTTGAAAGAGTAAAATATTCTTTCAATGAGGACTCCTCCCGGAACACGTCAGTCTGACGATGTGTCTGAACTGAGTAACCGAATTTTGTTGGACATGATAAGGTTAATCATGAGTCACTCTGAGCTACCATTTCCTTCAACGGATAAACATTAAACAATGCAGAACTTATTTAGAATAAGGTTCCATAAAATCTGTTTGACAGATATTATATTAGATATGAACAGGAAAGAAACCAGGTTTCTCATTTCTGAAATTTGGGAATGCTGGGCATATGTTTGGATGATACCAAACTAGAACCCAAATTGGATAAGTGCCAATTGTAGGTTATCCTAGGGATACCAAAGTATTGTACTTATACATCTCACCAGAGAATAATTAGATTTTTGCTCACCATGCGGTTTTCCTAAGAGGAATACTGATATGCAGTGGTAAGTGGGAGGATAGTATAACTCGATGAAAATCAGAGTGATACTATTCTAGGCACTGAATCTTAATGGAACACAAACAGTTCATCAAGGATGAAACTATACCATTAATCTTCGAATACACAAGAACCGCGTAAGTCGGAGAGAGTCAGAAAATAACATGGCGTATGGGTTTCTAATCTCACCTCATAAAGATGTTAATCTTTAGAGGAATACCAACTGACTACGTATGAGGAAGTGATACAAGGTATCGACTCCCTATTATGGAAAAGTGCATGTGGGACATAAGAAACTGGGCGACGCATGCTGTCCTAGGCTCGCGGCCTAGTTGGGAGTACGGAGTAGCCCGCGGGGGACTAAACCGGAGAATAATGGAGTTTCCACCCTGTGTGAACCGGGAAAATGAGATTTAAGGCCGCACTCACCCCTCATAATGGAAGACCTCAAACCGTTGGGTTCGGAATGGTCCCTTACTTATGCCACTTGTAATGAAAGGATTTGTGTAATAATTTAATCAAGCTTAAGTAACAATTCTTTCCAATAGTACCATGCTTCTAAATTCACATGTACAAAAATAAAACTTACACCTAAATTTACATATATTTCACATCTAAGATTGCATGCTTGA
This sequence comes from Zanthoxylum bungeanum, assembly GCA_019454045.1. Classification (NCBI taxonomy): domain Eukaryota; kingdom Viridiplantae; phylum Streptophyta; class Magnoliopsida; order Sapindales; family Rutaceae; genus Zanthoxylum; species Zanthoxylum bungeanum. Next base: position 27,091 of record SKCR01048463.1, read on the forward strand.
AAGTACATCAAAGTAGCAATGAACATACAACTTCATTGGCATATTGTATTCACGAAAGCACGAGCACACACTAACCACACAAGCACACATGTGAGCACTTTTCCAAGTGGTACGTGGAATTGTATCCCAAGTACAGACCGCACTACCATCCATTCGGAATCGGCTACGGAATTTATGTCTGGGTTTCCATCCGATATACCACAAGAAATAGTACTCAAATGCTATCATGACATGGATATATGAATTGTAATACGTTAAGCCAAGACTAAGGTAAATGATGCAACCAATGGAATAAACATGCTTTTCATCATGATGCGTACAAAGATAAGAATGGCAATATGGGATTTCATAATACATGCATGAATGGTATAGTTGGATTTATGTGAGAGTTGTGAGTGTGTGCGTGAGTGCAAGGTGGCTTTATGACATGAGGAGTTGTGAGTGTGTGCACTGGCAGTGTGGCTAGGCGAGAGTGCTAGGTTAGGGCTAATGACGTGAGGAGTTGTGCTTGTGGTAAGCGGCTTAATGGCAGGCGAATTGCGTGAATTGTTTGAGTGCGTGGGGACTGTCAACGTGGGGTAAGTGTGCGTTTGTGATGAAGCTAGGGGCGTTGAAGGCTTGTGTCGTGTTTATGGGCTCTTTAGGCGGTGGGGGCAGTGTGCTACGTGCGTGAGTTTGTGAGTGAATAAAGGAAAGTGCAAGGGCTGAGAATATGGGTACACCAATGACAATAGGTCGAGCCAAGAAGGGGATAGACGATACTGTTGGGGTTGGTGCTCAGAGCGCCAATTCCCGGTTGTATTTCTGTTAAATACTTCTGTAAAACATTATTATTATGAATAATATATGCAGTTTCTATAATATAATCTATTCTTTTATATGGTAAAGACGTAATGACCTTAGAATGATTAGTCATGGTACAGTTGCAAAAGCGTCGCAACGGACATTGAGATGTATCATGACGTTGTCATTCTCAGACAGTTCCTGGTCAAGGTTTACACTACTTGGTCAGTATAGTAAACCCGTTGAGACCGGTACATGTCGTATACTGGAATATATGATTCCAATGGTTTCTCAATGAACCATAAGTCTTTGAGACTAGTATAGACGTGTAGGTGTTTATAGCGGATAAACACTGAACGACTCACCGAAGATTCTTAATGGATGGTACACCAGCGTCAATAAGAATCTTCTTGGGTTGAGTAGCACTTGTGATTCTTAGACTTGAGATGCCATTGTGGGCACATGAGACATCTTCTACACTTAGACGGCAGTCACGTCACCGATCTATTTAGATCAGACCTCCGCCTGTTCGTTGGGTGTAGATAGATCCTCAGGGTGTCCTATGTTTATCAAGATAGGATCCGTCAGTTCTGTGTACCAGAGCATAGGTAGTCCATATGATTAGCAATCAGATAAAACCATGGGCCCGTGGTAAGTTTAGAAGCTAGTTCTAAACATTCTTTTGAGATTGCTAATAGAATAGTCGACTGGATAATCCCGATAGAGATTTGACGTTTACATCTATATCTCTGGGATTTATCCGGATACCTGTGACGGAGGAATTATACATTTGCCATGACCTCGACCTATATGGTTCAGCGAGATTATCTGTGATCGTCATAATCTACGGGTGGATAGATTATGGACACGAAATTAGATTTTGTGACGGATATACCTGAACCTAGAAAGTCTCAATAATGAAACATACTCGTTGAGCACTAGAGCAACATAGATAAATAATATTGATTATTTATAAAGTCGTTTAATGGTTAAACGCAAGATACATGCTAAAGAGACTAGATAGTCATTTCCTTGATTATTGTGTATTTACATTTAATACTTGATTAATTTAAATACACATTAATTAATAGTCAAAATGAGTTATTTGACTTATTTCCTAAATGAATATATGTTTTTAATATTTAATGTAAATATTATACATATATTTAATATATTTGTATTTGATTAATTAATTAATTATTTAATTGTTAAATGATTAAATTAATTAAAATATAAATATCTTACATTAGGATATTTAAAGTAAATGACATTAGTTGCATTTGTTGACCAAAATAAATATCTAATAAAGTAGTTTATAAGATATTTGTGCAAGTTGATATAATGATAATTGAAATGAAATTGAAATTACAATTTCTTGCATTTGGTATATGCAATTTCGGCCAAGGCATATTTTTGCCTTAATATAAATTGTTTTCATTTTCATTTCATTTAGTTAACCTAATACACTTTATCAAAATAAACTCCATTGAAAGAAGCTAAAGGAACTTTGTGAGAAGAAAGGCTAAAACATCAAAAGCTTGGATTTTTAGTAAGTTTTTCAAACTTGCTATTAGTAAGGAATATGTTCCTTAGGTTCTAGGCTTTAATATATGATATTCTTAGGATGTTTCTTTCTTTGTTTCTTGTGGTTTTTGATGATGAAAGTTTTGGAGAAGTGTGAAGCATGTGTAATGAAGGAAGTGTTGTGACTATTGTAGTTGTAACTAATCTTTTAAGGTTTTGGAACCATGTTGCTAATCTAGAGTTGTTGACCCACTCTTAAATGACCTAGATTTGATCTTGAGTTGTTTCATTGTGTTGAGACTTGAATTGGATGGAAGAATGATGATTGAAGTAATTGATTTAATGTATTTGGTCTAATTTGTCCAATTTGAGGAAATTGAAAAATTAGGGTTTTTAACTAATTCCAAATTTGGGGGTTTTCATATATGTTGTGTATTTATGTTTGTATATGATGCATATAAAGTTTCATGTTGATTGGATATCATTTGGATGTGTCTTGAAGCATGAAAGTGCAAAATGCACAAATTGGGCACCAAATGGTGCTCTCGGCTTGTGAGGAATAATTGGGGATTTTGGTTGCTTTGGTGTTTTGATGTTTTGAACATCATAAGTTCATCCTAGAAATGATTTAGAATCATTCAAAATTGATTGGATCAATTTCGGACTAAAACGGACAAAAATACAAAGCAAGGGTAATTTGGTAAATTCACTTAAAATTGTTTTATTGAATTTATTTTCATAATTTGATTATTGGAATATTAAATAAATATGTTTATTTAATTAATCCGAGAAAAAGTTTTGAAATCTGAAAATCGGATTTTCATCGCTTCCGCTGCGTTACCGGATTCACCCCCTAAATAACCCCTTACAGATACAATCAATAGATGAAAGACACGACAAATATCGTGGTAAAGGTAGCCTTTTAGGCTTTTCTTCCCCCGAATGGAGAACCTTTTAATCCAACACAATAAGCCCATGCGCCTTTCATTACAATGAGTACAAAGATAAAGATAACTATATGAAATTTAGTATGTCCGATTGAACATATCTTGCATTCAACCGAACACACATCAACCGGCGCGGCAAATCATCGTGGTAAAGGATTTTAACCCCTCCAAATAGGGGACCTTTCATCGCACTTACTAAGCCCATGCACTCGATTACATCATGCATACAAAGAATTAAAAAAACAATAATATCAAACTTAGTATGCCTGATTGAACATATCTTGCATTCAACCGAACACACATCAACCGGCGCGGCAAAGCATCGTGGTAAAGGGTTTTAACCCCTCCAAATAGGGGACCTTTCATCGCACTTACTAAGCCCATGCGCTCGATTGCATCATGCATACAAAGAATTAAAAAAAAAATATCAAACTCAGTATGCCCGATTGAACATATCTTGCATTCAACCGAACACACATCAACCGCCGCGGCAAAGCATCGTGGTAAAGGATTTTAACCCCTCCAAATAGAGGACCTTTCATCGCACTTACTAAGCCCATGCGCTGGATTGAATCATGCATAAACAAGTAACATGAAGAATTCAAATGACGAAAAATAAATAAACCAAAGCAATATAAAATAAAAGAGGGTGTCGTTTACTCAAGCGGTACGTGGAGTTGTATCCCGAGTACAGATCATACTACCGTCCATTTGGAATCGGCTATGAAATTTATGTCCGGGTTTCCATCCGATATACCGCGAGAGTTGACACATCTTTTATTTTATTCAAGGGCCACAACATATATCATTTTACAATTCATGCATTTTCTATCTACTCCACAACATACAATATTTCATTATACATGCATATTTATCTACTCAAGGGCCACAACATGCATTTTGACATAACAATCATGGGAACAATACTCAATGAATAATAAAAATAAAACAGAAAACGAATGTGGAAAATATCCTCATGTCTAACCTTTTTTGCCGACTTTCGGACTTGTGTTTCGCGGAGATCGGAAAGGTAAAGCTCCTCTATTTCTCCGATTCACTGGTTTAGCGTCTTGGCTCACTGTTTTGCTACTTTGCTTGCTGTTTGGCCTCCGTTTTACTGCTGTTTCCTCTGTATTTTCTGCTCACTGTTCAGGTCACTATTTTGACGTTTCAACGGACTGTTTCGAGCGTTTTTTATGGGTTTTAAGTGCAGTTTTGTGTGATTATTTTAAGGATTATAAGTGCAGTTTTTATGTTACTGTTTTAAGGATTTTAGGGACTGTTTTAAGAGGATTTTGCTTCTGTTTTCAGGGGAAATGGGCCGCTGTTTTGGGGTACTTTAGCGGCTGTTTGGAGCGTGTTTGGGCTGCTGTTTGGGGGTATATTTTTGGTGATGGAGGGCTGCTGTATGGGGGAAATTTTCGGTGATGTGTGGAGGTTTAGGGGGCTTCTGTTTTCGGTTATGGAGTGGAGGAGATGAAGAGAATTGTTTGTGTTCTTCTTGTTGCTATTGCCGTGAGTGGCTAGGGCTTTTTTTTGTTGTGACTTGCGTGAGAATTATGTGTATGAGCTATAGGAGTCATGTCTTGGTTAGGGGTTGTTTATATAGAGAATGGCTAGGGCTACTCCTTGTCTCACAAGGAAGGGATTTGATTTTGTGTTGAGCAAGGAAAGTCAAAGATTGAGGGGGACAAATTTGGTTTAGATTAGGAATACAATATATTTGATTGGTTAGGATTAGGCATTTAATTTGTTAGATTAGGAAATCAATATTTTTAATTTGTTATGATTGATTTTAATTAGGCATATCATCTTTTTTAATTTAGTATGTAACATATTTGATTTGTTTAAATTAGGCATGATTTTATTTTATGTTTATTTAATTTGGTAAATGATTTAATTATTATTTTATTTAATTACATTATCTAATTAATATTTAACTTAATATTTTATTTAATTTGGGTGTGTATTAGGGTGAATGGGCGTGTGGGCCTTGTTGTGGGCGTGTGGGCCTTTGGTTGGTGGGTTTAGTTTGTGTGGGCTAGGTGTGTGGGCTTGCGGGGGTTTTAGGTCAAGGCCAAGGGGCTTGCGGGGATTTTGGGCAGAGGTTAGGTGATTTGTGAGTGTTTTGGGCAGGGAATAATTTTTTTAAAATGGAAAACCAACAAGTAACCCGAAGCTAAACCAGTGAACTTAATCCAAATATGAGTCAATTCTTGACTCCTCCCTTCCGACGTCCGTTTCCCGCGGCTTCCGCGACTTAAAAGGTAGTGCCTCCAACTGAGACTCATCATCGGGTTTCACATGCAAAAATACAATGCCTACAGTCGCCCCCACTTTGATGGGACTTGTGCAGTGTGTGACTTTGAACAATCCTATCAAAGTTATGCAATGCATTCTCACTTACCTGGCTCGTCTGCTGCCTCGAGCTGAGTTGGTGCTGCAGTGGACCTCGATCCTGGGACGCATCTGTTGAGTTTCTATATTAGGTCCAAGATCATGAAATCAAGCATAAAATTCGCATGAATACTTCAAAGGAATAAGGCGGAATTCATACTCACATTGAATGGATTTGATGCATCAAAGAACACAAGCCTTCTACTCCTCTTTAAGGTCACGTCAATGAGCTCCCAAGGCAGTGGGCTGCACGTTTTTTCTGCTCCATTTGTCTTCAAGATTCAGCCATGGAAGACCACCATTGAAGCTCCAAGCTTCAAGCTTCAAAAAAGATCCAAGCTCATAAATTTGTTTCCCTATCACCATAATATAACCCAAGGTGTGTGCTAGCACTACTCTTCTTCTAATTCTCGGCAGAACTGCAGAAAAAGAAGCAAGAATTCGGCTCCAAGCCGTGAGAGAAGAGAGGAAAGAGATGAGGGAAAAAGAAATTGGTTTCCATGAAACCCTATTCACGTAAAAATGGTGAGAGAGAGAGTAATAAAAGAAAATGTATTACTTATATATTTATTTTTATTTTCCAAAAACAAAAATCAAATACACAAAACATCTCATTTATTAAAAGTCAAAAAGCAAAAGTCAAAAAGCAAATGCCTTTAATGCTTTTCAACTACCACATCAATCACTCAAATCAATTAATCAAATTGTCACATCACTCAAAGTGACATGTGATTTGACGCTTGATGCGACTTGCGATTTGACGCTCGATTTGACTTGCGTGCCGCACTCGAATTCGAAATGCGAATGCGTTCGCAAACAATCGCGGGCTTGAGTTCGCTAATTCCAAATTAAAGAATTTTCAGTCGCGTCGTAATTAAATGATTACGCCTAGCGAAATCACTATTCACGTCGTTAACGAATTAATTTTAAATTAATTCGTTCGCCCGAATTAAAATCTAATTTCAATTCCGCGTCGAAATCTAATTTCGTATAAAATATCGAATATTTTATTTTATATATTAATTCCAAATTAATCGTTCTCTCTCTTTAATTAATATTTTATCCCAGATAAAATATCTCCGTAATTAATCCCAGATTAATTTTCTCTCTCTTCCAATTAATCCCAGATTAATTAAAGTGCGAGTCATACATCATCGGTGAATCTTTGGGAAGCGACCCATGAGATCCCCGGATATGTTGGCAGTAAATACGGTCGTCGGACTATCCGAACACGTAAGTACCTCGTACTACGTTTGTACCGATTTACAAGACAAGGTTGGCTTCTAGCAAAGCGACATGCCTACCCAATTCTCCGGAAATATCCTTATAGGAATATTTTATCTATATCAAGCGTAGTATACCGAAGTATTGCGTATTTCTGTCCAGTATCGGATGTTCACGTGCTAGGCCTGAAGCAGGAATTGTGTTTGCCCCGTACAAAGCACATATCGGATGTCTGGTAACTAGTCTTTATAATCGGATATTCATGACCTTGTCATAATATCCCGATAGCTCGAGCATTTTAGAGAACGAGTTCCGTATCCTACGTGACCATCATCTCCATATGACTGGAGTGACACTTCCGTCTTGACATCACACCCAACACACTACGATTCTCAATATACCCAGCATTGGCGTACACAGAACCGGTTAAAGCCCTGGACGACCTAAACTAAAGTATATTGATTGTCGTATGTATTAGCGGTGCAAGTCTCAGGTTAAGACCAAATACACCTACCCTGATTGCAGACTCTCATAGACACATAGTCATACTACCAATGGGATTTCGCGGGGGGGGGGTCTATCCAGAGCGAAGCTGTTTCCCGTACCATCGGTAAAACACAACCTCTTATTACACTTGCATGAGTATCCTATACCCAAATATATGAGAACTATGCCGTTGTGCCCTCACAAATGCTCACAAGTGTAATACTAGTCTTTTACATATTTATCGATGTCCAATCTCGATAATACTCTAACTAGGGATATTTAATGATTTATCATTCGTGGACTGATACTGTCTCATATCATTCTCTGTCCAGGAACAAATCATAGGGACCTCTCATCATTTATATATATCTAGGTGATCTAATCACAAATGATAAGAGTGCAATCTCCTTTGTCACATAGTTAATTTATACAACAACACCGTGATCTGTACAAATAGTGACGTTATGGGTCATAATTGTCCAACAATCTCCCACTTGGCCTATAGCCAATCACTCGAGTCTCTGACACCCGAACTATGTACGGTTGGCTCAAATTGCTGAGAAATTCTTTCGTCAGCGGATTTCCATGATTATCGTCTGATGTAATTTATTCGATCATCACATTGCCACGATGTATGATCCGAATGAATCAGATGAATATCGAAGTATATATCTGGATCGTTGATGAGACCATTAATTCTTTAGCCTGTGCTCGAGCCTAGCTCAACTGCTAACAGAATTATATCTAATCTAATTAGATTTGTTGTTGACCCAGATGGCTTCTATTGCTGCTACAGCTGCTGCAATTAACCCGCATTTATTGTTTATTCGGTAACAGTATCTTGCTTGGAAGGTTTCCAGCTCACTGTACCGTTCTTCAAAATGTATAGTACCTTTTGCGACTTTTAGTCGTCTTTATCGGTTATAGGAAACTTGCTACAGTGACCACAGTCACTTCAAGTTCTCCTTCTCCATAGACTAAGACAACATCCTTAGTTTTCTAAGATACTAACGGATGTTCTTAACATCAATCCAGTGACTATCACTTGGATTGGCCTGTTTGTGAATCCATATGCTCAAAGCGTATGAGACACCAGGTCGCGTACATTTTTCAATGTACGGTTTCTCGGAGAGTATTTCGAAAGCCAAGCTTTCGCCGATAGTTATTTTATGTGAATATCATTTCCATGAAATGACTTATATTATTATCATTATTTTATAGGACAGCAACTGTCAGTGCGCTCCCACTAACCCTCTTATATACACAAGAATCTTTTCGTTTTTGAATTAAATCATAAATCATTATGATTATATCAAAAAGATAGTTCCAAGAACTTAATGCTTGCTTCAATCCAAACATGGATCGAATAAGAAGCATTATCCAAATGGATTTACCATGGCAACAGGTAAAAGGTTTAATCGTAATCAACACAATGTTGATAATGATACTTTTTCGTTACAAGCCTAGCTTTGTACGTTGGTATGTTGCCATCCATGTACGTCTTCCTTGAAGACTCATAAAGTACCAATAGGCACAATACCTTGTGGTACATCAACTAGTATCCAAACTGGTTGATATACATAGAATCCATTTCGGATTATATGGCACTTTGCCATATTAGGGAGTCGATACCTTGTATCACTTCCACATACGTAGTCAGTTGGTATTCCTCATTAAGATAGACATCTTTGTGAGGTTAGATCAGAAACCCATACCCCAGGTTGTTTTTCTGATTCTATCCGACCTACGCGGTTCTTATGTATTCGAAGATTAATAGTAATAGTTTCATCCTTGATGAACTATTTGTGTTCCATTAGGATTCAGTGCCTTGAACAGTATTACTCTGATTTTCATCGAGTTATACTATCCTCCCACTTACCACTGCATATCGGTATTCCTCTCAGGAAAACCGCATGGTGAGCAACAATCTAATTGTTCTCATGTGAGATGTATAAGTACAATACTTATGGTTTCCCCTAGGATAACCTACATTTGGCACTTATCCAATTTGGGTTCTTGTTTGGTATCATCCAAACGTATGCGTAGCATCCCAAATCATCAGGAGTGAGAAACCTGGCTTCTTTCCTGTTCATATCTAATATGTTATTTGTCAAACATATATTTATGGAACCTTATTCAAAATAAGTTCTTGCACTGTTTAGCGTTTATCCGTTGAAGGAAATGGTAGCTCAGAGCGACTCGTGATTAACCTTATTATGTCTAACAAAATTCGATTAATCCTATTCGGACACACCGTCAAACTGACGTGTTCCGGGAGGAGTCCTCATTTGAGAGAATATTATACTCTTTCAAGTATACTAGAAACTTATTGCTTAAGTATTTTCTATTACGGTCTTACCGTGGCGGTTTAATACTTTAGCTGATCTGTTTGTCTATTTCGTGTCGAAACTTGAAAGTTTCTGATTTGTGTTTCAAAAGAAACACATAACCATATGTGATGCCACATCTGTAAAGGTCACGAAATATTCATATCCATATCTAGCCTAGCTAGACATGGGCCCACTTGCTTCATAATGAAGTAGGGCTAACAGATCAGTGGCAGTTACACTTTTACCAAGTAAATAGTATTTGAGGCACTTTGCCCAATAAACTAGATTCGTAGACTTTATTTGAATGGAATCAAATTAGTCCTAGTACCCGCTCTTCAAAAGTGCGGATATATGAGTCTTGTTTGATAGTGTCATTGACAACTATGCCACATTTGAGTTTCTTAACTGATCAAATCAATTTGATCTATTTATTTGTCATGTTATATATTTAAGATATTATTTATATTCAAAATATAAATGCTGCTATTCACATCTTATGTTATTATCTCAATATCATCTTTATATAATGAAACACTTTAGTGTTCTAGAATATAAAGGTACACCCACAACGGGTTATACGCGATATAGAGATAATGTTTCTAGTCAAACTAGTTACATTATAACAGTTTCCAATTTTAGGTACACATCTGAGAGTAGTTCCTAAACTTTGGTATCTACGGTTAAAACAGCGACTTTCGTCCCATTTACAATTCACAGATAAATCTTAATTGAAGTCAGTATCCTGTTCAAAACAAATTCTGAACATCAATATATATATTTTATGTACCATACTAAGTACCTAAAATCTAATTTTAATACTAGCTGTGAACATAATTATGATAATCATTTTTGAAGTCAGAGTCTTGCTCGTCTTCAATTCCTTCTTGGGATATGTCCTTTTATCTTCCTAGAAGATAATAATGATTTTGCCTTTGCCATTTTCAATATTCCGGTAGCCTTTGGCCAAGCCTCGGGTTTCTAGAATATTGAAGTAAGGTGTGCCTTGCACTACTTGCCTAATTGCAAACTTTGACTTTGTCTCCTTGAGAATAGTCATTAATTCTCCAAGAATTATTTATTGCAATTTTAAAAGTACTTATAAGATCTAATCTTTGAATATCCTTCAATTTTAATATCATACTTTAAGAATCTAATCCTTAGTTCTGATAAAGAAATTAATGAGTCTATATGACAAGTATAGTGGATTAAGCACTAAAGTTATCATTACATGAATATTCCAAATATCATGTTCCACTTATTTGCTTAACTCCGGGCTTAGGCTTAATATATTATTTTATCAAATAAAATAACTTATTATTTTTCCAGGACCATCCTGAAATTTATTCCCAATTTGAAAATTAAAGTCGTTAAATACATTTTCACCCAGGATTATGTCTTAAACACCAATCTTTCATTTATATCTTGATTCTAATAGTCCAACTATTTAATCAACGATTTGTGGTACTATTTATTATAATGATTATAATAGTCCAACTACATAATCAAATATAATCTAAATTAATTAACCTCAATTACATTGATTACTATAATCCAATTATAAAATCAACTGTAAACTGAAATTAATTAATTCAAATATATTGATTAATATAATCCAATTATATATAATCAATTATAATACAGTCCAACTGTTAATTAAAACAACAATTTAAATATTAGTCCAACTAACATTTAATCCAACGACGAAATAATTTAAATGAGCGCGTGTGGCGAGTAATTGAACGAGTATTGCAAATTCAATTCTTGCCTCCCACTATTTTTCGGCGAGCCTCTAACCCTCTGTCGAGTACTCGGGAAACCGCGTTTCCTAGTGGGCTAGGATCCCGTTAAATATCACACAATCTTGACTTTGGCCAACAAATTGTATGATAATTAACTAGGTATATCTCTAAGATCAATTGGATCCAATCCAATTCCTAGATCCGGTAGGGGGACATCCAAGTCCGAAACATATATCTTATATATGCCAATACATCCAATGTATTACCTAACCTTTTCTTCTGAATCAACTAAGCCTTGGCTTTGGCACAACAAACTTAGTGATCCTAATCAAGCGCGACCCATTGACCATGGAAAGCTTCGTAATCAATGTCGATGGATAAGAAGTGGTCTTGACTTTGGCCAACAAACCACAACTTGGACAAGACACTGATATGGAACAAAGCCTTTGTGATTCAAACACATCTTCGACAGACAAAGGCCTTGACTTTGGCCAACAAACCAATGCCGTCTCGGATCTTGAGTGAGAATCACTCAATTGAAGGAAAGACGCTTAATATTGAGCGAGGGTTTTTCGCGTGCAAATTGGCAACCAATTTATTATCTTTGTTAAGGTCTCATCATCATACACCCTTAAACATGCATTCTAAACACATAATAAAGTGCATATGAAATAAAATAATAATGATATGCGGATGGATATTTTACATTGATCCTAGATCAAATCTCTCTCTTTCTCTCTCCAGCTAGCACTTGTATTATTCTTCTACCCGTTACACTACACTTCTAAAGAAACCTCATTTACATTGAGGGGAATAGGTGAGAAGAGAAATACAATGAGAATAGAGGTGATAAGGCTGGACACGCAGGTCCAATTAATAAATAAAATTTATTACAATTTCCAAAATTGTCCCACCCAACTAATATCCATCTGATATACATTATTCATGCATCGCAACCATGTATTCATACAAGCATGTTATCAATCAATCTAATCCAATTAATTAATCTGATAATTAGTGATCATCCAATGTTCAAACAACGATTTGATTTTGTTCGAGTCAAACTCGTTTTGCAAACACGTACTCAAAGTACAATTTCTTCGAATTAAATTAAATTACATTATTAAATCCAATTTAATACGCATTTAATTCTAATTCTCTATTTAATTCCAAATTAAATATTACACTTTATTAAATAAACCTTTACGACTTAAATTCTAAATTTAATCGTTACGAGTCTCAAAGCCCGATTAATATCCAATATTAATTTAATTAAAGTCCAATGGGCTTTTAATTAATTTCTTCAAGGCGTGGACTTTTGGTAAACTCAGATCAAACCGAATAACCAAAATCCAATCCGGGAGTTACCCCATAAGCCCACAAATTAATTTAGGCCCATTAGGCCCAATTAAACTTTAAAGGTTCATTAGTCGCATTTGGGCATTTTGGAAGCGGTTTTGGGCCTAATTGGATCCAACCAATTTTGGCCTAAACCAACTTTGTACAACAAAGTCCAATAAACACAATAACAACTTTAAAAGCCCAAATCCAATTTTAAGGCCCATTTTAATTAAATTACAAAATCCAATTTTACAATTCAATTAAACAAAGTGCATAGCATTATTAATTACCCAAATCAAAGTTTCCAAAACACCAAATTTTTCCAATTAATCATGCTTAACATCATGGAATCATGTCCAACATAATTTGATCAAAATCAAACCCAAATATACATGCTAAAGTCTCGGCCAAAGAGGGAAATTATGCCCAAATCAAATTCAATCCAATTGAACCCAATCAAACATAAAATCAACATCCCCTAATGATTTCCAAGTCATCCAATGAACAAAAAATCAAAAAATTCCAAGACAATATGGGCTATGTGTATTCGGCCAACTTAAGCAATTTGGGGAAAATTGTTCCAAACTAATTTTCAACAAATTGACCCAATCAATCCTCAATTAAACATACTTTAAGCATTCTAAATCATCCAATTTCATTAAACACGCTCAAAATCAAGTTTACCCAAATTTGTCAATTTTGGCCTAACATAAAAATTGGGGAAATTTGTTCCAAACACAATTTCTTCAAATTGATCATGCACAACATCAATTCATCAATATACAAGCATACTTAATTAATCAATTCAACCAAATCATGCTTCAATTGATTTTACCCAATTCAAACCCTAACTTTTTTCATGCTTGACCAAAGCTCAAGATACCATTGTTGAGTTTCTATATTAGGTCCCAAGCTTCAAGCTTCAAAAAAATCCAAGCTCATAAATTCGTTTCCCTATCACCATAATATAACCCAAGGTGTGTGCTAGCACTACTCTTCTTCTAATTCTCGGCAAACTGCAGAAAAAGAAGCAAGAATTCGGCTCCAAGCCGTGAGAGAAGAGAGGAAAGAGAGGAGGGAAAAAGAAATTGGTTTCCATGAAACCCTATTCACGTAAAAATGGTGAGAGAGAGAGAGTAATAAAATAAAATGTATTACTTATATATTTATTTTTATTTTCCAAAAACAAAAATCAAATACACAAAACATCTCATTTATTAAAAGTCAAAAAGCAAAAGTCAAAAAGCAAATGCCTTTAATGCTTTTCAACTACCACATCAATCACTCAAATCAATCAATCAAATTGTCACATCACTCAAAGTGACATGTGATTTGACGTTTGATGCGACTTGCGATTTGACGCTCGATTTGACTTGCGTGCCGCACTCGAATTCGAAATGCGAATGCGTTCGCAAACAATCGCGGGCTTGAGTTCGCTAATTCCAAATTAACGAATTTTCCGTCGTGTCGTAATTAAATGATTACGCCTAGCGAAATCACTATTCACATCGCTAATGAATTAATTTTAAATTAATTCGTTCACCCGAATTAAAATCTAATTTCAATTCCGCGTCGAAATCCAATTTCGAATAAAATATCGAATATATTATTTTATCGATTAATTACAAATTAATCATTCTATCTCTTTAATTAATATTTTATCCCAGATAAAATATCTCCGCAATTAATCCCAGATTAATTTTCTCTCTCTTCCAATTAATCCCAGATTAATTAAAGTGCGAGTCATACATCATCGGTGAATCTTTGGGAAGCGACCCATGAGATCCCCGGATATGTTGGCAGTAAATACGGTCGTCGGACTATCCGAACACGTAAGTACCTCGTACTACGTTTGTACCGATTTACAAGACAAGGTTGGCTTCTAGCAAAGCGCCTTGCCTACCCAATTCTCCGGAAATATCCTTATAGGAATATTTTATCTATATCAAGCGTAGTATACCGAAGTATTGCGTATTTCTGTCCAATATCGGATGTTCACGTGCTAGGCCTGGGGCAGGAATTGTGTTTGCCCCGTACGAAGCACATATCGGATGTCTAGTAACTAGTCTCTATAATCGGATATTCATGACCTTGTCATAATATCCCGATAGCTCGAGAATTTTAGAGAACGAGTTCCGTATCCTACGTGACCATCATCTCCATATGACTGGAGTGACACTTCCGTCTTGACATCACACCCAACACACTACGATTCTTAATATACCCAACATCGACGTACACAGAACCGGTTAAAGCCCTGGACGACCTCAACTAAAGTATATTGATTGTCGTATGTATTAGCGGTGCAAGTCTCAGGTTAAGACCAAATACACCTACCCTGATTGTAGACTCCCATAGACACATAGTCATACTACCAATGGGATTCCGCGCGGGGGGTCTATCCAGAGCGAAGCTGTTTCCCGTACCATCGGTAAAACACAACCTCCTATTACACTTGCATGAGTATCCTATACCCAAATATATGAGAACTATGCCGTTGTGCCCTCACAAACGCGCACAAGTGTAATACTAGTCTTTTACGTATTTATCGATGTCCAATCTCGATAATACTCTGACTAGGGATATTTAATGATTTATCCTTCGTGGACTGATACTGTCTCATATCATTCTCTGTCCAGGAACAAATCATAGGGACCTCTCATCATTTATATATATCTAGGTGATCTAATCACAAATGATAAGAGTGCAATCTCCTTTGTCACATAGTTAATTTATACAACAACACCGTGATCTGTACAAATTGTGACGTTATGGTTCATAATTGTCCAACAGCATCTCAAGAACTGCAACTGAAAACCTGGGCACCTCGACCCAATACCGCTGACAATAGGGACCTTGCATTCAATATGATGATGTAGTGGGCACCTCGACCCTAGGACGCATCCCGGAACTACAACCGACAATGGGGGCACCTCGACAATGGGCACCTCGACCCAACACCGCTGACAATAGGGACCTCGCCCTCAAACTGATGGTGTAGTGGGCACCTCGACCCTGGGACGCATCCCGGAACTACAACCGACAACGGGGGCACCTCGACCCTGGGCACCTCGACCCAACACCGCTGACAATAGGGACCTCGCCCTCAAACTGATGATGATGTGGGGCTTCGCCCCCAAGCCGATACGGGCCTCGCCCCCTGGGACTTATCCCCAAAAATTATTGATGTGGGCCTCGCCCCCTGGGACTCATCCCTAAAACTGAAACTGCGCTGACGCTGTTTGGCTCATTTCTGCCGCTTTCTCTTTCCTTCGAACCTGCGAACACAAAACAAAGACAAACATGAAAAGAATGCAATGTTACGTGTATGCATGAATGATTTTCCTACTCCATTGGGTTAGGTCTTCTGCCAATTCCCTTGGTGACTGCTCGGTCCTTTCTCCCTCAGGCAAAGTACTGTTTCAATTTGTCCACGTTGATCGGCTCGGTGAACTCGTTTCCTTCCAAGTCTGATAGCCTCACTACTTCATTTCCCATTACCTTCTGCACTATGTAAGGTCCTTCCCAATTAGGTCTGAATTTTCCTCTCGGATCTGTCGTCGACGGCCTCGACTGCTTAAGTACCAAATCATACCCTTCTGATCTTGGTGGGACGTACTTTCTTGTTGAATGCCCGGGCTAGTCTCTTCTGATACAACTGCATGTGATACAAAGACTTCATTCTCCTCTCATCCAGCAGTGCTAACTGATCAAACCTCTGTGCGGCCCACTCCTATTCCGGTAATTCTGCCTCTGCTAATACCCTCATGGACTGTATTTCCTCTTCTACTGGCAATATTGCTTCCATTCCATAGACCAAAGAGTAAGTTGTGGCCCCTGTTGCTATTCTTACTGATGTTCCGTACCCCCACAAAGCATACGGTAATTTCTCGGCCCAATCTCTGCAATTTTCTGTCATCTTGGCTAAAATCGTCTTTATAGTCTTGTTGGCTGCCTCAACTGCCCCATTTGCCTGCGGCCTGTACGGTGATGACTTGTGGTGGCCTATCCCGTACCTCTGTAACATTGCCTTTGTCTCTCCTTGAAACTGAACTCTGTTGTCTGTCACTACATGATGCGGCATACCATACCGACAAATGAGGTTCCGAGCTATAAACTTTGCCATCTGTTTTGCTGTAACATTGCGGAATGATTCGGCTTCCACACACTTCGAGAAGTAATCTACGGCCATTACTATGAAGCGATGCCCATTCGATGCATTCGGTCGAATTTCTCCAATCATATCAATTCCCCATGCTGAGAAAGGCCACGGCTCTGACAACCCGTGCAACTTTGTGTACGGTAAGTGATTCAAATTACTGTGTGCTTGACAGTAATGACAGTGCTTTACCATCTTCGCGCAGTCTGTTTCCATGGTTGACCAATAAAAACCTTGTCTCACTATCTTGCGGGACAGATTCAACCCGTTCATGTGCGGACCACATACCCCGGCGTGTATTTCTTCCATTACATGCTGAGCTTCTTCTTTTCTCAAACACTTCAATTGAATACCGTTTGCTTGCCTCTTGTACAGTTCCCCTTTCAAAGACACATACTGGGAAGCTAACTTCTGAATGGCTATTCTGTCTTTTCTGCCTGCCCCTTCCGGGAGTTCACCATATTCCAGATACCTCTGAATGTCATAATACCAAGGTTTACCATCGTCGACCTCAACTTCCAGAATTCTTTCTATCTCATAAACAAGTCTGCTTGATGTTGTCAGTATCAACAGTCTCATCACTAACTTTTTTGGATTTTCCCAAGTTGCTGTAAGTGCAGCCAATGCATCTACCATTTGATTCTCTTCTCTCGGTAAGTGCTGAAACTTACACTCGGGGATAACCTGTGCCAACTTTCTGAGGTGAAAAAGGTAAGGTTTCAACCGTTCTTCTTTCAATTCCCATTCTCCTCGCATCTGCTGGACTACCAACATAGAATCTCTGTAGACTTCCACACTCCCGGCCTTCAAGGCTATCAATGTTGTCAAACCAAAAGCACATGCTTCATACTCGGCCATGTTATTAGTCACTCTGAATGTCAACCTCTTGGCTAAAGGTAGAGTCTCTCCCTCAGGGGGTCACTATCACGATCCCATTTCTGGCTCCCTTGTAATTCAATGCTCCGTCAAAATACATCTTCCATCTCTGAACTGTTATTGCTTGGATCTCTTCATCTGGAAATTCAAACTTGTACTGATCCCCCTCAACAGGTTGTAATGCCAGAAACTCTGCTACTGCTCGCCCTTTGATCACTTTGGAGGTGAGATACTCAATGTCAAACTCTGTCAGCAATACCAACCATCTGCCCAATTTTCCCACTAGTGAAGGCACCGAATGAAGATATTTAAGAGGATTTTCCTTGGCCACTACCTGGATCTTGTATGACTGGAAATAATGCCGCAATTTTCTGGAAGCCCATACCACTGCAAGACAGATCTTCTCAACTTCCTGATATCGAGCCTCATACGGGAGCATCTTCTTACTCAGATAGTAAACTGCATGTTCTACCCCTGTCTCATCTGCCTGTACCATCATTGCCCCCAGTGTTTCTGATTTTATAGCCAAATACAATACCAAAGGTCTGCCCGGTCTCGGAGGTTTCAATACAGGAGGCTTTACCAAGTACTCTCTGATTTTTTCGAAGGCTGTCTGACATTGTTCATTCCATCTCACTGGCTGATCTTTTCTCAACAGTTTGACGATAGGTTCACATACTGATGTCAACTTGGTGATGAACTGACTGATGTACTGAATCTTCCCCAAGAATTCTCTGACTTCTTTTTCTGTCTTCGGTGCAGGCATTTCTGTGATTGCCTTGATTTTCTCATAATATACCTCTATTCCGCCCATTCCCACTGTATGACCAAGCAATTTCCCTGATGTCACCCCAAACACACATTTCTTGGGATTTAGCCGCAGGTTGTATCTGTCAACTCTCTGAAGGAACCTTTCCAGTGCTTCGATATGCCCAACTCTTGTCTCTGATTTCACCATCATGTCATCCACATACACCTCTATCTCTTTGTGCATCAAGTCATGGAAAAGTGTAGTGGCCATCCGTTGATAAGTAGCTCCCACATTCTTAAGCCCAAACGGCATTACCTTGTAATAATAAGTACCCCACTCAGTAACAAATGCAGTCTTGTGTTTGTCTTCCTCAGCCATGAGAACCTGATTGTAACCTGGAAACCCATCTGCAAATGAATACATAGCAGATAAAGCCGCACTATCAACTAGAACATCTATATGCGGCAGAGGAAAATCATCTTTCGGACAAGCCTTGTTGAGATCTCTGTAGTCTACACACATTCTGACCTTCCCATCTTTCTTTGGCACCGGTACTATATTAGCCAACCACTCAGGATACTTTACTACTTCCAGGAACCCCACATCTATCTGTTTATTAACTTCCTCTCTGACTTTCTCAGCCCATTCTGGTCTCATCCGTCGGAGTTTCTGTTTTACTGGCCTCATGTTGGGATAAGTTGGTATTGTGTGTTGGGCAATGTTTCTGTCTACCCCAGGCATGTCCTCATAGGACCAAGCAAACACTTTGGCATATCTGACCAACACTTCTTCTAGTTTCTCCCTCTCTTCGGAGGTAACTTCACTTGCAATCAGAATTTCCTTGGGACTCTCAGGTGTACCAAGGTTAAATGCAGTAGTTCTGGCCGAACTGATATCAAATATGCTTAATTCGTGCAAAGTAAATGGAAATGACTCAGACAAGTAAGCAAAAGAGATGTCTTTATTATTGGATAATGCAGAAGTACATTCAAACAAATCAGGAAGGTAAATGTCTTCATCATCTATAGGCACTTCTTCCTCTGCAACCAGGTTTTCCTCAGGCTTTTTGTTCTCTCCCAGAGTCAAGCTCTCCAACTTCATCAGTTCTTCCTCCCAATTCTCTTCTTCTTTCTTCACAATTTCTTCAACTATCGGCTTCTTACCCAACATATCCTGGAAGATTTCAAACCCAGGTACCACAATTCCATTAACTTCTACAGGTTCAGGCTCCCTTGATATCCTGAAGCTTTCACAAAACACTCCATCAGTTTCAGCCCTTTTTCTTGACCTTCGGCTTTTCTTCATCAGATTTATACCTCAAACCCTTCCGAGTAGTCTGTCCTCTGAAATCTGGCAATTTTGAACCTTCACCCGGCTCAAACTTCATTTTTTTCATGATCCTAGCCACCCTAGGATCCACCCACTCCTCAAAAGTAGCTGACACCTGAAACCTCGTGAAAGGTTGTATCTCCAAGGTGGCCACGGCATTATCTACCTCAGCCCGAATAGTAACAACTTCTCCCTCATACGGGAACTTGATCATCTGATGTAAAGTGGAAGGCACGTCCCCAAGTTTTTGAAACCAAGGCCTTCCCAACAACAAGGCAAAAGTGGCTGGGATGTCCAGCACTGTAAACTCAACTTCATCTTCAATCGGGCCTACCTTGACCATAGCAACAAAAGTACCCTCAACTCCCCTTTTACTGTCATCATAAGCCTTAATAGTCATGCTGGAGGGGTCCAAGTCTGTTGCTTTCATACCCAATCTTGCCAGAATTTTCAACGGGCACACATTGATGGACGAACCATCATCCACCATCATACATGAAGTTCTATTGCCCCTCACCTCAGCCCTGATAAATAGAGGCCTATTATGATTTCTTCCCTCCGCCAGGAGTTCATCCTCAGAAAAAGATATCTGCAAAGCTTCTTTCTGAACTGACCCAACAAACATTGCAAGGTTGGCGTCTTCCGGTACCACAATCTTGCTCAAGGCCTCAACCATGGCCTGCCTATGCTCCCGAGATGTACATAACAGTTCCCATATACTTACTTGTGCTCTAGTCTTCCTCAATTACCTCAGCACTATATCCCCTCAGTATTTTCTGCAGTCTCAACCACTTCTCTACCATCTGTCAAAACTTCCTTACCCTTTTCTGCCATATCATTGTAAAAACGACCGCTGCGCGTCATTCCCCTCACTTCTTCCTCATCACTACTGAGAAATCAAGCCAAAAGCTTTTTCCCTGCTCAGTCTCATCTTCACTAAAACTATCCCAGATTCCCAGGCAAAAGGCTTGAGGGTGAAAGGATTTTAGGACAAGGTCTTCTGGGAGGCCAGAATTGATCATATAGGTTGGTGGTGGTACGGCACGGTAGTTGGGTAAGGGGTTTCTGTGTGTGTCAGGCTGTTCTGTTTCTGGGTGAGGTATTTTCTTGGAGTCTATCAGGTCTTGGATTTCATGGCGGAGTCGGGCGCAGTTATCGGTGCCATGGCCCTTTTGTTGGTGAAAGTGACAGTAAAGGCTTAGGTTATAATGTGATGGTGGGGGATTGGGTAATGGTTTGGCTTCTAGGGTGACAGAAGTCCTTGTCTCTTCAACTTCTCCAATACTTTGGACAAGGGCCTACCCAAGTTGGAGAATCTCGGTTCCGGATAGCGGAATCTCAGCAAAATGGGCTTTGTTCCCATGTCCCCCCAATGGGCCTCCTGTTCAGACCATAGAATTTTCTATTTTCGGCCTCTTCTTCCTCAATATCCATGACAGTTTCCCTCATCTGCCAAAAATCAGTAATCATGGAGGTCATCCTCCTTAGCTTCCCATATATGGAGGGCTTGGTGCCCTTGATGATCATTTTAAATCTGGTCCTTCTCCGAGGGCCTAGTCTGCATTTTCAACAACTGACCCCTCCATCGGTCCACGTACTCCTTAAAACTCACCTCCGATTTCTGCTTAACATTCTCCAGATCGCGAGTGACAGATCGATCTCTAGGTCAGTGACATACTGCTTCAGGAAAGCATCAGCCAACTCCCTCCAATCTTCCTTCACTTTCTTCTCCAAACTGTTGTACCACACCACGGGAGCTCTCGAGCGACATTCCAATTTTCTGCACTTGGCGCTGAGATAGGCCAACTGAACTCATGACTGATACAAACTGTCGGAGATGCACCCTTGGATCCCCATTCCCATTAAACTTAGCCATATCAGGCATCTTGAACTGTGCCGGCAACTGTTCTTCGAAAGTCAGCGTGTCATAATCCAGCAAATCCTCATTCTTACCCCTCATCTTGCGGGTAACAGACTCAACCTGATCCCGACTTCTGTAGCTCTACCTGAGACCCAGATACTATGCCTGCTGCATACTTTGCCATATCATCATCAAAAGTGGGGATATCATCCCCCAATCTGTTCGGAGGTTCCTCTTGCCTCACATCCCCGGAACTAACCCCAGCGCGAGACCCGGCTATACCAGCCACAGCAGTAGTCAAAGCTTGCAACTGTTCAGTGACCTTGGCGAGACCATTCTCTAACTGATCCATACGGGATACCTCGTTACCGGATTCATTCATGACTGTTACTGTTCTTTTAATGAGCCTTGTCCCTTCTCTAACCCAAACGGTATCTATGATGTCTTTTTGAGACATAGATGGTGTTAATATGATATATGTATGCATGAGATGCATGTAACATATATAACATACTAAATTAATTAAAATTTTCAAACAAATCGGCCCGTTATCATTTTAGAAGCTTTCGGGCTAATTGTCATAGGAGTGAACTCATCCCAGTTTAAATGGCCCAACGAGTTCACATCTCATGACAATGAGCCCAACTAAATCCAAATGGTAATGTTCCGAACACAAGCACAAAGTGGCCCATCAACACTTAGAAGCCTTTGGCCCAATCGTCATAAAATACGTTCTTGTCCCAGTTTAAATGGCCCAACAAGCCCATATCCCATGACAAATGGCCCAAATGGATCCAAACGATGATGTTCCCAAATACAATCATAAAAGAAAGATAATGCAAACATAAAGTAATAATTTCTACATAATGGCCCATCAACATTTCAGAAGCTTTGGGCCTAATAGTCATAAGGTACGAACTCGCCCCAGTTTAAATGGCCCAGCAAGTCCGCATTTCTGACAATAGTCCAACTGCATCTAAATGAGGATGGTCCACAAGCACATACTTAAGGAAATAATTGTTACTTTAACCATACAACCCCGATCTATGGGTGGGTTCGCAAGAGTGTAGACAAAGGCTCTCACCGGCGAAGGATGGCCCACAACTAGGTCTCCCCAATCAAGGGTTCGAGCGACCAAGTGAGTGCACCCTTTTTTATACACTAAGGTACGTGCCAATGAGCTATGGTGTGTGACTGACTGTCAAATGGATTTCCCGTTGTAGATTCCCTAGAGGGAGGGTGAAGCGAGGCTCACTTAAATACCCAAGCCTCTTAGGCTCTTATCGCTTGGTGTCAGGAATAAACAACGAGTCCTCCAAATTAGTCCATCACAATAGGCTACGAGTAGATGGCTATCTAGGTGCCTTCACAGCTTTTCCTTCTAGAAAGGTAGTGAGTGAAGGAAGACACCAAACCATTACCTAGCCTCAGAATGCCTTGATTAAACCCCCATTTCATCCACTATAGACACGGTCAATTAGTGTTGGACAAAATGACCCATAGCGTCACTATTTGCACAGATCATTGTGTTGCTGATGTAGCAAATTAACTATGTAACAAGGAAATTGCATTTCGTCATTTGTGATTAGATCACCATAGATATATAAATGAAGAGAGGTCCCTATGATTAGTTCCTGGATTGAGATGATATGAGACAGTATCA
Source organism: Zanthoxylum bungeanum (assembly GCA_019454045.1). Lineage (NCBI taxonomy): Eukaryota > Viridiplantae > Streptophyta > Magnoliopsida > Sapindales > Rutaceae > Zanthoxylum > Zanthoxylum bungeanum. The sequence goes on from SKCR01048463.1 coordinate 50,501, forward strand.
GTCCACGAAGGATTAATCATTAAATATCCCTAGCCGTAGTATTATCGAGACTGGACATCGATAATGCGGAATAGGCTAGTATTGCACTTGTGCGCGTTGTGAGGGCACAACGGCATAGTTCTCATATATAAGTATTGGATACTTGTGCAAGTGCGATAGGAGGTCGTGTTCACCGATGGTACGGGAAACAGCTTCGCTCTGGATAGACCCTTCGGAATCCCATTGGTATTATGACTAGGTGTCTATGGGAGGCCGAAATCAAGGTAGGTGTGTATAGTCTTAACCTGAGACTTACATCGCTAATGCTTACGACAATCGATATACTTTAGTTGAGGTCGTCTAGGACTGTAACCGGTTCTGTGTACGCCAATGCCGGGTATATTGAGAATCGTAGTGTATTGGATGTGATGTCAAGACGGAAGTATCACTCCAGTCATAGTGGAGATGATGTCACGCAGGATACGGTATTAGTGCTCTTAAGAGATGCGCATCCAATCGTGATATTATGACCAGGTCATGAATATCCGATTATAGAGACTAGTTACCAGACATCCGATATGTGTTTCGGACGGGGCAGACACTTATCCAGCCCCAGCCCTAGCACGTGACTATCCGATACTGGGCCGATATACACAATACATTAGTATACTACGCTTGATACAGATCTTAATATTCTTTAAAGGATATGTCCGGAGAATTAGGTAGACTTGGTGCTTTGCTAGGAGTCGACCTTGTCTCGTAAATCGGTAGAACGTAGTACTTGGTACGTACGTGATTCGGATACTCCGACGACCGTATTTACTGCCAGATTATCCGGGGATCTCATGGGTCGCTTCCGATAATCCACCGATGACGCACAACTCGCACTCTTGAATAATCTGGGATTATACAGAAGAGAGAGAAAATTAATCTAGGATTAATAACGGAGATGTTTTATCGGGATAAAATGTCGTCTAAAGAGAGAGAACGATTAATTCGGAATTAATCGATGTATTTATAATATTCGATATATTAGACGAAATTAGATTTCGACGCGGAATTAAAATAGATTTTAATTCGGGCAAACGAGTTAATTTAGAATTAATTCGTTAGCGACGTAAATAATAATTTCGCTAGGCGCAATTTTTATTTAAATTCGATTGAATTAACGTCGCGACGTAAGCTCGGTATTTCGGAAATATCGAACCCGAACGCGTGAGTGCACGTGGGCCCACTTTCATTTGGAAACGTGTGGGGCCCACATGACACATGTAATTCTAATGCTTTGCATGTAGATTGTGTACATTGCACTCAATGTCATTGCATGGAGTTTGAGTGTTTGACACTCTAAGCCATTGCATGTTTTGTGTCATAATTTATTATTAATTTAATAAAATTATGGCATAAATATAAATTGATTTTTGGTAAATCATTTTTAACTTAACACAAAACTTCTTCTCTCTCATTTCTCTCTTCTCTCACGCCCAAATGAAGAAAAACTTCACTGGTTTGGAACCAGAAATGGCGTGAACAAAGGGAAGCCAAGAGTGGTTTCTCATGGTGAGAAATCAAGTGCTAGCACACTTTCAAGTCTTGCGAAGGTGGTAGGGAGGTTCGACCATGAGGCGGGACTCATCCGATGGAGTTTGGAGCTTCGTTTTGAGACCCGAAACTGCCAAGACAGTGAGCATGGACTGGTTGCAGTGGCGTGAGCAAGGCAGTACGTTTTTGGCCTTGATTCGTCTTCAAATCGACATAACCGATCAATGTGAGTATTCCGCTACCTCCGTTGATGTATTCATGCATGTTTTCATGTCTTGTTTGATCTTGGGACCTAGATTTTTACCAACAATGGCATCAAGAGCTAATGTTGCAAGCATGAAAAATGTAGGGCTTAAAATTTGGGTAAATGTTTGTTGAGCATGATTTGAGTTAATTGGTTGTTTAAGTATGCTTATAAATGTTTAATTTCATTTTGGTTGGACCAATTTGTTGAAAAATGATTTAGAATTATTTTCCCCAAATTTTTGCATCTTGGCCGAATATGTGACTAATATTGGGTATTTTGATTTTGAGCATGATTTGGTTAAATTGATTAATTGAGCATGTTTAAATGATCTTAATTGAAGATTGATTTGATCAATTTCAACAAAATATGATTGGATCAATTTTGCCCAAATTGGAAGTGTTGGCCGAATGTGTGATGTGTTTGGAAATTTGGAATTTTTTCATTTTGATTCATTGGATGGGTTGTAATGTTGATGGATGATGTTAATTTGAAGTCAATTAGATTGAATTTTGAATTGAACATAAAATCCCCAAAAATATCACCTTGGCCGAATGTGTATGTATTTGGGATTCTTGGAATTTTTTGATTTATGATTCATTTGATGAGTTGAAATCATTTAGGTTGATGTTAATTTGAATAGATTGGATTGGATTTCGAATTGGACAAAAACCCCAAAATCCTTGTGTTGGCCGAATGTGTATGCCCTTTATTGTCTTGGTATTTTTGATTTTATGACATTGGATGTGTATGTAATCAAATTGGATGGTGATTTAATGTCGATTGTAGGTTCGATTGGATTGAAACCGAATCGGACACAAAATCCCTCCTTGGCCGAGAGCTTAGTAGCATGTAAATGGGTTTGATTTTTCAATTTGTATGTTGGACATGTAATAATGAATTAAGCATGATTAATTGGACTAATATGGGTTTTAGAAATATTGATTTAGTTGATTAATCATGTAATACACTTTATTTTAATTGAATATGAAATTGGATTTTGTCATATTTAATTAATTGGGCCTAATTTTGGAAATTGGACTTTAATATTGTAATTGGGCCTATTGGGCTTGATTTTATCAAGTTTGGTTTAGGCCAAATGGATTGGATCCAATTGGGCCCAAAACCTTGACCATAAAGCCCAAATGCGACTTAATGAACCTTTAAAGTTCAATTGGGCCTAATGGGCCAAGATTGATTTATGGGCTTATGGGGTAAATCCCGGATTGGACTTTGGTTATCGGTTTGACCCGAGTTGACCAAAAGTCCACGCCTTAAGAAATCAATTAAAAGCCCATTGGACTTTAATTGAATTAATATTGGATATTAATCGGTCTTTGAGACGCGTTACGATTAGATTTGGAATTTAAATCGTAAAAGGTTTATTAAATAAAAGTGTAATATTTAATTTGGAATTGAATAGTGAATTAGTATTAAATACATGTTAAATTAGATTTAATGATGTAGTTTAATTTAATTCATGAATTCGTACTTTAAGTACTTATTCGCAAAAACGAGTTTGACTCGAACAAAATCAAATCGTTGTTTGAACATTGGATGATCACTTAATTATCAGATTAATTAATTTGATTAGATTGATTGATAGCATGCTTATGTGTGTGAATACATGGTTGTGTTGAATGAATAATGTATATCGGATGGATATTAGTCGGGTGGGCAATTTTAGAAATTGTTGTAATAAATTCGATTTTTTAAATTGGACCTGCGTGTCCAGCCTTATCACCTTCTTTCTCTTTGTATTCTCTTCTCACCTATTCCCCTCTATGTATATGAGGTTTCTTTAGAAGTGTAGTGTAACGGGTAGAAGTAGTACAAGTGCTAGCTTGAGTGAGAAAGGGAGAGATTTGATCTAGGATCAATGTGTTAAGTATCCATCCGCATATCATTATTATTTACTTCATACTCGCTTTATTATGTATTTAGAATGCATGTTTAAGGGTGTATGATGATGAGACCTTAACAAAGATAATTAAATTGGTAGCCAATTTGCACGCGAAAAACCCTCGTTAAATATCAAGCGTTTATTTTCCTTCCATTGAGTGATTCTTACTCAAGATCCGAGATTGGCAGGGGTTGTTGGCCAAAGTCAAGCCCTTGTCCTTCGAAGATGTGTTTTAATCAAGAGGCTTTGTTCCATATCGGTGTCGTGTCCAAGTTGTGGTTTGTTGGCCAAAGTCAAGACCACTTCTTGTCCATTGACATTGATTACGAAGCTTCCATGTCAATGGGTCCGCGCTTGACTGGGATCACTAGGTTTGTTGTGCCAAAGCCAAGGCCTAGTTGATTCAGAGGAAAAAGGTTAGGGTATATATTGGATATATAGGCATATATAAGATATATGTTTAGGACTTGGATGTCCACCTACTGGATCTAGGAGTTGGATTAGATCCAATTGATCTTAGAGATCTACCTAGTTAATTATCATACAATTTGTTGGCCAAAGTCAAGATTGTGTGATATTTAACGGGATCCTAGCCCACTAGGAAACACGGTTTCCCGAGTACTCGACAGAGGGTTAGAGGCTCGACGAAAAATAGTGGGAGGCAAGTATTGAATTTGCAACATTCGTTCGAATACTCGCTAAACGCGCTCATCTATATTTTACTCGTCATATTAAACAAAAGTATTAGTTGGACTAATATTTTATGTTGTTTTAAAAATATATATAGTTGGACTATATACAAACTCATTCAAATATAGTTGATTTTATAATTGGATTATAGTAATCAATATAATTGAATTAAAATGATAGTTGATTTTATAATTAGATTATAGTAATCAATATTAAAATTATACTTGATTAAATAATTGGATTATTGTAATCATTATAATAAATAGTACTTTATTAAATTGATTAAATAGTTGGACTATTAAAATCAAGAAAGAATTGAAAAGTTGGATATTTAAAATATAATCTGGGATTAAAATATTTTAAATGATTTAATTTTCAAATTGGGAATAAATAATAGGTTACTTTATTTGATAAAATAACTCATTATACCTTAAGCCCAAAATTAAGCAAGATAAGTAGAGCATAAAATCTTTGGAAGATTTTTGTGATGATGACTTTAATGCTTAATTTAATATACTTGTCATAAATCTAATTTTGAATTAAGAAGTATTAAAATTGCAATTTATAATTCTTGGGGAATTAATTGACTATTCATGTAAAGTCAAAGTTTGCAATTGGGCGTGTTACACAAGGTGCACATCGTTTCGATATTCCCAAACCCAAGGCTTGGCCAAAGGTTTGTGAAATATTGAAAAGATAATTGACATATCTACCATTAAGGTATGTACTTAAATTAGGAAATGTTATAATGTAACTAGTTTGACTAGAGACATTATCTCTCATATCAGTGTTTTGTGCGGATAAACCTTATATTCTAGAACACTAAAGTGTTTTATTATATAAAGATGATACTGAGATAAACACATTAGATGTGAATAACAGAATTTATATTGACAAATAAATAGCTCAAATTGATTTGATCAATAGAGACTTATTTGTGGCATTGTTGTCTGGGACACAATTAAACGAGACTCGTATATCCACACTTTTGAAGAGTGGGTACTAGGACTGATTTGACTATTCAAATAAGGTCTGCGAATCTAGTTTATTAGGTAAAGTACCTAAAATACTATTTACTTGGTAATAGTGAAAAGGCCACCGATCTGTTAGCCCTATTCATGGTGAAGAAAGTGGGCCCATATCTAGCTAGGGTAGATATGAACATGAATATTTCGTGACCTTGACGGATGTAGCATCACGTTATGGTTATGTGTTACTTTTGAAGAACACAAATCGGAAACATCAGAGTTTCGACACGAAATAGAAAAACAGATCGGCTATAGTATTATTCCGCCACGGTAAGGCCATAATGGAAAATACTTAAGCAGTAAGTTTCAACTATAAATGAAAGAGTACGGTGTTCTTTCAGTGAGGACTCCTCCCGAGACACGTCAGTTTGACGGTGTGTCCAAACTAAAACCGAATTTTGTTGGACATGATAAGGTTTATCACGAGTCGCTCTGAGCTACCATTTCCTTCTAAAAGATATGTATTAACAGTGCAAAACTTATTTAGAATAAGGTTCCATATAAATATGTTTGACAGATATCATATAGGATATGAACAGGAAAGAAACGAGTTTCTCATTCCTAATAATTTGGGTATGCCAGGCATAACGTTTGGATGATACCAAACTAAAAGACCCAAATTGGATAAGTGCCAATATAGGTTATCCTAAGGGAAACCATAAGTATAGTACTTATAATTCTCACATGAGAACAATGTGATTGTTGCTCACCATGTGGTTTTTCCTGAGAGGAATACTGATATGCAGTGGTCAGTGGGAGGATAGTGATACTCGATGAAAATCGGAGTAATACTGTTCAAGGCACGAAGTCCTTAATGGAACACATACAGTTCATCAATGATGAATCTGTACCATTAATCTTCAAATACACAAGAAATCGGGTAGATCGGATAGAGTCAGAAAACAACCTAGGGTATGGGTTTCTGATCTAACCTCATTAAGATGTCAATCTTATGGAGGTGTACCATCCGACTACGTTATGAGGAAGTGATACGAGGTATCGACTCCCTGTTATGGCAAAGTGCCATGAGTCCGAAATGGATTCCATGTATAACGACTATTATGGATACTAGTTGTTGTACCACAAGGCATTATGCCTATGGTGCATTAAACGTCTTCAAGGAAGACATACATGGAAGGCAACATACCCACGTACAAAGCTGGGCTTTTGACGGAAAGGTATCGTTATCAACATTGTGTTAATAACGGTTCAACCTTTTACCTGTTGCCATGGTAAATCCATTTTGAAGATGCTTGTAGATAACTGTATATTTCATTTATGAAATGTGTCAGTTACAAATCAAAATCGCTTTCCTGAAAAGGAAACCTTTTGGAGGATGTTTACAACATCCTGACGATTTTGAATAACCGACAAACAAGGTTTGCGGGTTATTCGATCCATGTTTGGATTGAAGCAAGCATAAGGTTCTTGGAACTGTCGTTTTGAAATAATCATAATGATTTATGATTTAACTCAAAACGAAATAATTCTTGTGTATATAAGGAGGTTAGTGGGAGAGCGCACTGACAGTGAAATTCCCATAAAGCAATTGGTGAAAGCTTGGCTTTCATAGATATTCTTTCAATAGAAATTCTCCGTAGAATTCTGGGGAGTAACAACCTTTATTCGAGGAATAAAGATCTACTGGGATAGATTTGGAGTTGGTTAACACTCTCTGGGAAATTGTACATTTAAAATGTACTTGTATTGGTGTCTCATACGCTTCGAGCATATGGAGTCACAATTGGGTCAATCCAAGTAATAGTCACTGGATTGATTAAAGAACATCTGTTAGTATCTGAGAGAACTAAAGATGTTGTCTTAAACTATGGAGAAGGAGAACTTGAAGTGACTGGGATCACTGCTACAAGTTTCCAAAACAATTAAATACTGCGGTACTATAAAGTTTGAATAACGGGACAGTAAGCTGGAAATCTTCCGAGCAAGATAACTGTTGCCGAATAAACAACAAATGCGGATTATTGCTGCAGCTGAGGCAGCAATAGAAGCCATTTGGGTCGATAATAAATCTAATTAGATTAGATATAGTTCTGTTAGCAGCTGAGCTAGGCGTCAGCACAAGGCTAAAGAATTAAAGGTCTCATCGACGATCCAGATATATACTTCTATATTCATCTGATTCGTTCGGATCATACATCGTGGCGATGTGATGATCGTATAAATCACGTCAGACGATAATATACAAATCCGCTGACGAAAACCTTTCCTCAGCAATTTGAGCGAACCGTACATAGTTCGGGTGTTAGACACTCGAGTGACTGGCTATGTGCCAAGTGGGAGATTGTTGGACAAAATGACCCATAGCGTCACTATTTGCACAGATCATTGTGTTGCTGTAGCAAATTAACTATGTAACAAGGAAATTGCATTCTCGTCATTTGTGATTAGATCACCATAGATATATAAATGAAGAGAGGTCCCTATGATTAGTTCCTGGATTGAGATGATATGAGACAGTATCAGTCCACGAAGGATTAATCATTAAATATCCCTAGCCGTAGTATTATCGAGACTGGACATCGATAATGCGGAATAGGCTAGTATTGCACTTGTGCGCGTTGTGAGGGCACAACGGCATAGTTCTCATATATATAAGTATTGGATACTTGTGCAAGTGCGATAGGAGGTCGTGTTTCACCGATGGTACGGGAAACAGCTTCGCTCTGGATAGACCCTTCGGAATCCCATTGGTATTATGAACTAGGTGTCTATGGGAGGCCGAAATCAAGGTAGGTGTGTATAGTCTTAACCTGAGACTTACATCGCTAATGCTTACGACAATCGATATACTTTAGTTGAGGTCGTCTAGGACTGTAACCGGTTCTGTGTACGCCAATGCCGGGTATATTGAGAATCGTAGTGTATTGGATGTGATGTCAAGACGGAAGTATCACTCCAGTCATAGTGGAGATGATGTCACGCAGGATACGGTATTAGTGCTCTTAAGAGATGCGCATCCAATCGTGATATTATGACCAGGTCATGAATATCCGATTATAGAGACTAGTTACCAGACATCCGATATGTGTTTCGGACGGGGCAGACACTTATCCAGCCCCAGCCCTAGCACGTGACTATCCGATACTGGGCCGATATACACAATACATTAGTATACTACGCTTGATACAGATCTTAATATTCTTTTAAAGATATGTCCGGAGAATTAGGTAGACTTGGTGCTTTGCTAGGAGTCGACCTTGTCTCGTAAATCGGTAGTAGAACGTAGTACTTGGTACGTACGTGATTCGGATACTCCGACGACCGTATTTACTGCCAGATTATCCGGGGATCTCATGGGTCGCTTCCCGATAATCCACCGATGACGCACAACTCGCACTCTTGAATAATCTGGGATTATACAGAAGAGAGAGAAAATTAATCTAGGATTAATAACGGAGATATTTTTATCCGGGATAAAATGTCGTCTAAAGAGAGAGAACGATTAATTCGAATTAATCGATGTATTAATATATTCGATATATTAGACGAAATTAGATTTCGACGCGGAATTAAAATCAGATTTTAATTCGGGCAAACGAGTTAATTTAGAATTAATTCGTTAGCGACGTAAATAATAATTTCGCTAGGCGCAATTATTTATTTAAATTCGATTGAATTAACGTCGCGACGTAAGCTCGGTATTTCGGAAATATCGAACCCGAACGCGTGAGTGCACGTGGGCCCACTTTCATTTGGAAACGTGTGGGGCCCACATGACACATGTAATTCTAATGCTTTGCATGTAGATTGTGTACATTGCACTCAATGTCATTGCATGGAGTTTGAGTGTTTGACACTCTAAGCCATTGCATGTTTTGTGTCATAATTTTATTATTAATTTAATAAAATTATGGCATAAATATAAATTGATTTTTGGTAAATCATTTTTAACTTAACACAAAACTTCTTCTCTCTCATTTCTCTCTTCTCTCACGCCCAAATGATGAAGAAAAACTTCACTGGTTTGGAACCAGAAAGGCGTGAACAAAGGGAAGCCAAGAGTGGTTCTCATGGTGAGAAATCAAGTGCTAGCACACTTCAAGTCTTGCGAAGGTGGTAGGGAGGTTCGACCATGAGGCGGGACTCATCCGATGGAGTTTGGAGCTTCGTTTTGAGACCCGAAACTGCCAAGACAGTGAGCATGGACTGGTTGCAGTGGCGTGAGCAAGGCAGTACGTTTTTGGCCTTGATTCGTCTTCAAATCGACATAACCGATCAATGTGAGTATTCCGCTACCTCCGTTGATGTATTCATGCATGTTTTCATGTCTTGTTTGATCTTGGGACCTAGATTTTTACCAACAATTAGAACATAAATCCAAACATTACAAGACAATATTTCGGGGCCGATTCTCTATCCCAAGTAGAGTCGCCAGACTGTGGGACACAGAAACTGGGCGACGCATGCTATCCTAGGCTCGCGGCCTAGTTGGGAGTACGGAGTAGCCCGCGGGGGACTAAACCATAGAATAATGGAGTCGCCACCCGGTGTGAACCGGGAAAATGAGATTTAAGGCCGCACTCACCCCTCGCAAGGGAAGACCTCAAACCTTTGGGTTCGGAATGGTCTTTTACTTATGTCACTTGTAATGAAAGGATTTGTGTAATAATTTAATCAAGCTTAAGTAACACTTCTTTCCAAGAGTACCATGCTTCTAAATTCACATGTACAAAAATAAAACTTACACCTAAATTTACATATATTTCACATCTAAGATTGCATGCTTGAAAGTACATCAAAGTAGCAACGAACATACAACTTCATTGGCATATTGTATTCACGAAAGCACGAGCACACACTAACCACACAAGCACACATGTGAGCACTTTTCCAAGTGGTACGTGGAATTGTATCCCAAGTACAGACTGCACTACCGTCCATTCGGGATCGGCTACGGAATTTATGTCTGGGTTTCCATCCGATATACCACAAGAAATAGTACTCAAATGCTATCATGACATGGATATATGAATTGTAATATGTTAAGCCAAGACTAAGGTAAATTATGCAACCAATGGAATAAACATGATTTTCATCATGATGCGTACAAAGATAAGAATGGCAATATGGGATTTCATAATTCATGCATGAATGGTATAGTTGGCTTTATGTGAGAGTTGTGAGTGTGTGCGTGAGTGCAAGGTGGCTTTATGACGTGAGGAGTTGTGAGTGTGTGCACTGGCAGTGTGGCTAGGCGAGAGTGCTAGGTTAGGGCTAATGACGTGAGGAGTTGTGCTTGTGGTAAGTGGCTTAATGGCAGGCGAATTGCGTGAATTGTTTGAGTGCGTGGGGACTGTCAACGTGGGGCAAGTGTGCGTTTGTGATGAAGCTAGGGGCGTTGAAGGCTTGTGTCGTGTTTATGGGCTCTTTAGGCGGTGGGGGGCAGTGTGCTACGTGCGTGAATTTGTGCGTGAATAAAGGAAAGTGCAAGGGCTGAGAATATGGGTACACCAATGACAATAGGTCGAGCCAAGACGGGGATAGACGATGCAATCAATAGATGAAAGACACGGCAAATATCATGGTAAAGGTAGCCTTTTAGGCTTTTCTTCCCCCGAATGGAGAACCTTTTGATCCAACACAATAAGCCCATGCGCCTTTCGTTACAATGAGTACAAAGATAAAGATAACTATATGAAATTTAGTATGTCCGATTGAACATATCTTGCATTCAACCGAACACACATCAACCGGCACGGAAAAGCATCGTGGTAAAGGATTTTAACCCCTCCAAATAGGGGACCTTTCATCGCACTTACTAAGCCCATGCACTCGATTGCATCATGCATATAAAGAATTAAAAAAACAATAATATCAAACTTAGTATGCCCGATTGAACATATCTTGCATTCAACCGAACACACATCAACCAGCGCGGCAAAGCATCGTGGTAAAGAGTTTTAACCCCTCCAAATAGGGGACCTTTCATCGCACTTACTAAGCCCATGCGCTCGATTGCATCATGCATACAAAGAATTAAAAAACAATAATATCAAACTTAGTATGCCCGATTGAACATATCTTGCATTCAACCGAACACAAATCAACCGGCGCGGCAAAGGATCGTGGTAAATGATTTTAACCCCTCCAAATAGGGGACCTTTCATCGCACTTACTAAGCCCATGCGCTCGATTGAATCATGCATAAATAAGTAACATGCAGAATTCAAATGAAGAAAAACAAATAAACCAAAGCAACATAAAACAAAAGAGGGTGTCGTTTACTCAAGCGATACGTGGAGTTGTATCCCGAGTACAGATCATACTACCGTCCATTCGGAATCGGCTATGAAATTTATGTCCGGGTTTCCATCCGATATACCGCGAGAGTTGACACATCTTTTATTTTATTCAAGGGCCACAACATATATCATTTTACAATTCATGCATTTTCTATCTACTCCACAACATACAATATTTCATGATACATGCATATTTATCTACTCAAGGGCCACAACATGCATTTTGACATAACAATCATGCGAACAATACTCAATGAATAATAACAATAAAACAGAAAATGAATGTGGAAAATACCCTCAGGTCTAACCTTTTTTGCCGACTTTCGGACTTTCGTTTCGTGGAGATCGGAAGGGTAAAGCTCCTCTATTTCTCTGGTTCACTGGTTTAGCGTCTTGGCTCACTGTTTTGCTGCTTTGCTTGCTGTTTGGCCTCCGTTTTACTGTTGTTTCCTCTGTATTTTCTACTCACTGTTCAGGTCACTGTTTTGACGTTTCAACGGACTGTTTCGAGCATTTTTTGTGGGTTTTAAGTGCAGTTTTGTGTGATTATTTTAAGGATTATAAGTGCAGTTTTTATGTTACTGTTTTAAGGATTTTAGGGACTGTTTTAAGAGGATTTTACTGCTGTTTTTGGGGGGAATGGGCTGCTATTTGGGGGTACTTTAGCGGCTGTTTGGAGCGTGTTTGGGCTGCTGTTTGGGGGTATATTTTCGGTGATGGAGGGCTGCTGTATGGGGGAGATTTTCGGTGATGTGTGGAGGTTTAGGGGGCTGCTGTTTTCGGTTATGGAGTGGAGGAGATGAAGAGAATTGTTTGTGTTCTTCTTGTTGCTATTGCCGTGAGTGGCTAGGGCTTTTTGTGTTGTGACTTGCGTGAGAATTATGTGTATGAGCTATGGGAGTCATGTCTTTGTTAGGGGTTGTTTATATAGAGAATGGCTAGGGCTACTCCTTGTCTCACAAGGAAGTGATTTGATTTTGTGTTGAGCAAGGAAAGTCAAAGATTGAGGGGGACAAATTTGGTTTAGATTAGGAATACAATATATTTGATTGGTTAGGATTAGGCATTAAATTATTAGATTAGGAAGTCAATATTTATAATTTGTTATGATTTATTTTAATTAGGCATATCATCTTTTTTAATTTAGTATGTAACATATTTGATTTGTTTAAATTAGGCATGATTTTATTTTATGTTTTATTTAATTTGGTAAATGATTTAATTATTATTTTATTTAATTACATTATCTAATTAATATTTAACTTAATATTTGATTTAATTTGGGTGTGTATTAGGGTGAATGGGCGTGTGGGCCTTGTTGTGGGCGTGTGGGCCTTGGTTGGTGGGTTTAGTTTGTGTGGGCTAGGTGTGTGGGCTTGCAGGGGTTTTAGGTCAAGGCCAAGGGGCTTGCGGGGATTTTTGGCCGAGGTTAGGTGATTTGTGAGTGTTTTGAGCTGGGAATAATTTTTTTAAAACGGAAAACCAACAAGTAACCCGAAGCTAAACCAGCGAACTTAATCCGAATATGAGTCAATTCTTGACTCCTCCCTTCTAACGTCCGTTTCCCACGGCTTCCGCGACTTAAAAGGTAGTGCCTCCAACTGAGACTTATCATCGGGTTTCACAGGCAAAAATGAAATGCCTATAGTGCCATAATATCCGAATTGGATTCCATGTATATCAACAAGTTTGGATACTAGTTGATGTACCGCAAGGCATTGTGCCTATTGGTACTGTATAAGTCTTCAAGGAATACATACATGGATGGCAACATACCAACGTACTAAGCTAGGCTTTTAGCGGAAAGGTATCGATATCAGCATTGTGTTGATTACGATTCAACCTTTAACCTGTTGCCACGGTAAATCCATTTGGATAATGCTTGCTAACGCTACATGTTTCATTTATGAAATATGTCAGCTTAACGGAAAAATCGCTTTCCTGGAAAGTAAACCTTTTGGAGGATGTTTATAACATCCTGTCGGTTTTGTCGTACCAAAACTAGCAAACAAGGTTTGCAGGTTATTTGATCCATGTTTGGATTGAAGCTAGCATGTTTTGATGTAATCATAATAGTTTATGATTTAATTCAAAACGAAATGATTCTTGTGTATATAAGGAGGTTAGTGGGAGCGCACTGACGTTAAATGTCCTATGAATAATGATAATATGTCATTTCTTGGAAATGATATTCCCATATAACTATCGGTGAAAGCTTGGCTTTCGAGAAAACTCTCCAAGAACTCGTACATTGAAAAATGTACGCGACCTGGTTTCTCATACGCTTTGAGCATATGGATTCACAAACAGGCCAATCCAAGTGATAGTCACTGGATTGATGTTAAGAACATCCGTTAGTATCTTAGAGAACTAAGGATGCTGTCTTAATCTGTGGAGAATGAGAACTTGAAGTGACTGGGATCACTACTGTAAGTTTCCTAAACCGATAAAACGACTATAAGTCGCAAACGGTACTGCAAAGTTTGAATAACAGAACAGTGAGCTGTAAATCTTCCAAGCAAGATACTGTTACCGAATAAACAACAAATGCGGGTCATTGCTGCAGCTGAGGCAGAAATAGAAGCCTTCTGGGTCAATACAAAATCTAATTAGATTAGATATAATTCTGTTAGCAGCCGAGCTAGGCGTCAGCACAGGCTAAAGAATTAATGGTCTCATCAACGATCCATATACATACTTCGATATTCATCTGATCCGTTCGGATCATACATCGTGGCGATGTGATGATCGAATAAATCGCATCAGATGATAATCATGTAAATCCACTGACGAAAGCTTTTTCTCAGCAGTTTGAGCCAACCGTACATAGTTCGGGTGTAGAAGACACCGAGTGACTGGTTATAGGCCAAGTGGGAGATTGTTGGACAATTATGACCCATAGCGTCACTATTTCAGATCATGGTTTGTTGTACAAATTAACTATGTGACAAAGGAGATTGCTCTCTTATCATTTGTGATTAGATCACCAAGATATATAAATGATAGGAGGTCCCTATGATTTGTTCCTGGATTTAGAATGATATGAGACAGTATCAGTCCACGAAGGATTAATCATTAAATATCCCTAGTCAGAGCATTGTCGAGATTGGACATCGATAAATGCGTAAAAGACTAGTATTACACTTGTGCGCGTTTGTGAGGGCACAACGGCATAGTTCTCATATATTTGGGTATAGGATACTCATACAAGTGTAATAGGAGGTTGTGTTTTACTGATGGTATGGGAAACAGCTTCGCTCTGGATAGACCCCCTTGGAATTCCATTGGTAGTATGATTATGTGTCTATGGAAGTCCGAAATCAGGGTAGGTGTATTTGGTCTTAACCTGAGACTTGCACCGCTAATACTTACGACAATCAATATACTTTGGTTTTGGTCGTCCAGGGCTTTAACCGGTTTCTATGTACGCCTCTTCTGGGTATATCGAGAATCGTAGTGTGTCGGGTGTGATGTCAAGACGGAAGTATCACTCCAGTCATGGGGGAGATGATCGTCACGTAGGATACGGGATTGGTTCTCTTAAATATTGCAGCTATCGGGATATTATGACAAGGTCATGTATATCCGATTATAGAGACTAGTTACCAGACATCCGACATGTGTTTCGTACGGGGCAGACACAATTACAGCCCCAGGCCTAGCACGTGATCATTCGATACTGGATCGACATACTCAATACTACGTGTACTACGCCTGATATAGATCGCGCTTCTTGTAAGGATGTTTCTGGAGAATTGGGTAGGCATGGGCTTTGCTAGAAGCCAACCTTGTCTTGTAATCGGTAAAAGCGTAGTACTAGGTACTTACGTGTTCGGATAGTCCGACGATCGAATTTACTGCCAACATATCCGGGAATCTCATGGGTCGCTTCCCGAAGATTCATCGATGACGTATGACTCGCACTTTTATTAATCTGGGATTAATTAGATGAGAGAGAAAATTAATCTGGGATTAATTAAGGAGATATTTTATCTGGGATAAAATATCCTAGAAAGAGAGATAACGATAATTTAGAATTAATCGATAAATTAATATATTCGATATATTAAACGAGATTGGATTTCAACGTGGAATTAAAATTAGATTTTAATTCGGACGAACGTGTTAATTTAGAATTAATTTGTTAGCTACGTGAATAGTGATTTCGCTAGGCATAATCATTTAATTGCGTCGCAACGGAAAATTCGTTAATTTGGAATTAGCGAACCGGAGCCCGGGATTGTTTACTAGCGCATTCGCATTTTCAAATTCGAGTACGGCACGCAAGTCAAATCAAGCGTCAAATCGCTAGTCGCATCAAGCGTCAAATCATTAGTCACTTTGAGTGATGTGACAACTTGTCACTTGATTTGATTGATTGATGGATTGATGGAAGTAGTTGGCAAGCGTTAATGCTTGACTTTTGGAAAGAGAAAAATATATAATTAATTTTGGAAATTGATTTGGTATTAGATACACAATTTCCTCTCTCACCAAATAATCGATCTCTCTCTCTTTTCATTTTTGGAGCCAAAACTCTCTCTCATTTCTTTCTCATCTCTCACACGCCCATTTGGGCTACTGTTCTTCTGGTTTTCTGCCCAGATTTGCTGAGAGCCATGGAGAAGGAAATGGTGGTTTTTGTGGCAAAAATCACCAAGTGCTAGCACACCAAATGAGGACATACAAAGGTGATAGGGAAACCAACTTATGAGCTTGGAATCACCACCCAAAAAGCTTGGAGCTTGGACGAAAATGGAGGAGAAAAATAGTGGACTGCCATGAGCCTTGGAGCACTTCAAAGGGCTTAAAAAGTTTTTGTTCTTCGTAGCATCCAATTCGTCAATCTGATTGTGAGTAGATTCTGCCATTCTCCTTTGCGTATTCACTTATTTTCATTGCTTGATAATGATCCTGGACCTTAGAGAATTCCAACAATGGTATCTTGAGCCAATATTGAGCATGAAAATGATTTAGGGTTAAAAATTGGGTAAATTTATTTTGAGCATGAATAATGAAATTGGATGATTTAATATGCTTAATTGATATTTAATTGAGGATTTATTGGATCAATTTGATGAAATGTGTTTGGAACATTTTTCCCCAATTTTGGAAGCTTGGCCGAATCCTTGAGAAGCCCTAATGTCTTGGATTTTTGTTTTTTGATTCATTGGATGTGTTGGAAATCATTCGGGAATGTTGATTTATGTCGATTGTGGATTTAATTGGATTGAAACCAAATAGGATATCAAATTGCCCTAAAAGCCGAGATTTGAAGCATGTGAATTGGGTTTGATTTTTGATAAAATGTGTTGGACATGTTTTGTTGTTGATAAGCATGATTAATTAGGCTAATTTGGTGTTTTGGAAATATTGATTTGGTTAATTAATAATGCTATACACTTTGGTAATTTAATTGAGAATTTGGAATTTTTGGAATTAAATTAAATGGCCTTAATTGGATTTAGGCTTGTTGTGTTGTAATTGGGCTTATTGGGCTTGGTTGTACCAAGTTGGGGTTTAGGCTAAATTGGTTGGATCCAATTGGGCCCAAACCGCTTCCATAAAGCCCAAATGCGACTAATGGACCTTTAAAGTTTAATTGGGCCTAATGGGCCAAAATTGATTTCTGGGCTTATAGGGTAACTCCCGGATTGGACTTTGGTTATTGGGTTTGACCCGAGTTGACCAAAAGTCCACGCCTTAAGAAATTAATTAAAAGCCCATTGGACTTTAATTAAATTAATATTGGATATTAATCGGGCTTTGAGACCCGTAACGATTAAATTTGGAATTTAAGTCGTAAAGGTTCACTAATAAAGTGTAGTATTTAATTTGAAATTAAATAGTGAATTAGTATTAAATACAAATTGAATTGGATTTAATTTTTTAGTTTAATTTAATTCAAGAATTCGTACTTTGAGTACTTATTCGCAAAACGAGTTTGACTCGCGCAAAATCAAATCGTTGTTTGAACATTGGATGATCACTAATTATCAGATTAATTAATTTGATTAGATTGATTGATAGCATGCTTGTGTGAATATATGGTTGCGATGCATGAATAATGTATATCGGATGGATATTAGATGGGTGGGGCAATTTTAGAAATTGTTTGTAATAAATTTGGAATTTATAATTGGACCTGCGTGTCCAGCCTTATCACCTTCATACTCTTTGTATTCTCTTCTCACCTATTCCCTCAATGTAAATGAGGTTTCTTTAGAAGTGTAGTGTAACGGGTAGAAGTAAATACATGTGCTAGCGGGAGAGAGAATGGAGAGATTTGATCTAGGATCAATGTGTAAAGTATCCATCCGCATATCATTATTATTTATTTATACGCGCTTTATTATGTGTTTAGAATGCATGTTTAAGGGTGTATGATGATGAGACCTTAACAAAGATAATAAATTGATTGCCAATTTGCACGCGAAAAACCCTCAAACAATATTAAGCGTTTTTCCTTCCATTGAGTGATTCTCATTCAAGATCCGAGACTAGCATTGGCTTGTTGGCCAAAGTCAAGGCCTTTTTCCGTCAAGGATGTGTTTGAATCATGAAGGCTTTGTTACATATTGGTGTCTTGTCCCAGTTGTGGTTTGTTGGCCAAAGTCAAGACCACTTCTTGTCCATCGACATTGATTACGAAGCTTTCCATGGTCAATGGGTCGCGCTTAACTGGGATCACTAAGTTTTTTGTGCCAAAGCCAAGGCTTAGTTGATTCAGAGGAAAAAGGTTAGGTAATATATTGGATATATTGGCATATATAAGATATATGTTTCGGACTTGGATGTCCCCCTACTGGATCTAGGAATTGGATTGGATCCAATTGATCTTAGAGATCTACCTAGTTAATTATCATACAATTTGTTGGCGAAAGTCAAGATTGTGTGATATTTAACGAGATCCTAGCCCACTAGGAAACACGGTTTCCCGAGTACTCGACAGAGGGTTAGAGGCTCGCCGAAAAATAGTGGGAGGCAAGAATTGAATTTGCAATATTCGTTTAATTACTTGCCATACGCGCTCAATCACAAATATCATTCGTCAAATAAATTAAATGTTAGTTGGACTAATATTTAAATTGTTGTTTTAACAAACAGTTGGATTATATTCAAATAATTCATTTATAGTTGGTTATATAATTGGATTATAGTAATCAATATATTTGATTTAATTAAGTATAGTTGATTATATAGTTGGACTATAGTAATCATTATATTAAATAGTACCTAAATCGTTGATTAAATATTTTGACTATTAGAATCAATATGTAATTGAAAGATTGACATTTAAAACATAATCCTAGGGAAAATGTATTTAAATGGTTTAATTTTCAAATTGGGAATAAAGTTTCAGGATGGTCTTGGAAACTAATAAGTTGCCTTATTTGATAAAATAACATATTAGGCCTAAACCCCGGAGTTAAGCAAACAGTAGAGCATAATCTTTGGAAGATCATGTGATGATAACTTAAGTGCTTAATCTATTAAGCTTGTCGCAGTAGACTCCTTAATTTCATTGTCAGAACTAAGGGTTAGATCCTTAAAGTATGATAACGAAATTAAAGGATCTTCATAAATCTATACTTAGATTTTAGAAGTACTAAATTGCAATAATAACTCTTGGAGGGTTAATGACTATTCTCAATGAGATAAAGTCAAAATTTGCAATAAGACAAGTAGCGCAAGGCGCACCTTACTTCGATATTCTAGAAGGCCGAGGCTTGGCCAAAGGCTTCTGGAATATGAAAAGGGCAAAGGCAAAATCATTATAATCTTCTAGGAAGATAAAGGACATATCCCAAAATGTCTGCCTAAAATTGTGGCAAACGGGATCGCGGAAGCGTGACTGCCGTTTGGACAAAGCAGACATGAAGGAAATGAAGAATGAGCAAGGCTCTGACTTCAAAAAATGTTTGTCATATTATGTTCACTACTAGTATTAAAATTGGATTTTAAATACTTAATATGATACATAAATATATGTATTGATGTTCAGAATCTGTTTTGAACAGGATACTGGCTTCAATAGAGATTTATCTGCGAATCGGAAATGGGACGAAAGTCGCTGTTTTAATCATAGATACCTAATTTAAGAACTACCTTCGGGTGTGTACTTAAATTAGGAAACTGTTATAATGTAACTAGTTTGACTAGATACATTATCTTTATATCAATGTTTGACCCGCTGCGGGTGAACTTTTATATTCTAGAACACTAAAGTGTTTCATTATATAAAGATGATATTGAGATAAACACATTAGATGTGAATAACAGCATTTATATTTTGAATATAAATAAATCTCAAATATATAATATGACAAACAAATAGCTCAAACTGATTTGATCAGAAGACACTGACAAGTGGCATTGTTGTCTAGGACACAATTAAACAAGAATCGTATATCCACTCTTTCAAAGAGTGGGTACTAGGACACATTTGATTCCAATCAAATAAAGTCTATGAATTTAGTTTATTGGGCAAAGTGCCTAAAACACTGTTTACTTGGTAAAAGTGAAAATGCCACCAATCTGTTAGCCCTAGTTCATGGTGAAGCAAGTGGGCCCATGTCTAGCTAGGCTAGAGGTGGATATGAATATTTCGTGACCTTTACGGATGTGGCATCGCGTTATGGTTATGTGTTTCTATTGAAACACAAATCGGAAACTTTTACAGTTTCGACACGAAATAGACAAACAGATCGGCTAAAGTATTAAACTGTCACGGTAAGACCGTAATGAAAAATACTTAAGCAATAAGTTTCTAATATACTTGAAAGAGTAAAATATTCTTTCAATGAGGACTCCTCCCGGAACACGTCAGTCTGACGATGTGTCCGAACTGAGTAACCGAATTTTGTTGGACATGATAAGGTTAATCATGAGTCGCTCTGAGCTACCATTTCCTTCAACGGATAAACATTAAACAGTGCAGAACTTATTTAGAATAAGGTTCCATAAAATTTGTTTGACAGATATTATATTAGATATGAACATGAAAGAAACCAGGTTTCTCATTCCTGAAATTTGGGAATGCTGGGCATATGTTTGGATGATACCAAACTAGAACCTAAATTGGATAAGTGTCAATTGTAGGTTATCCTAGGGATACCAAAGTATTGTATTTATACATCTCACCAGAGAACAATTAGATTGTTGCTCACCATGCGGTTTTCCTAAGAGGAATACTGATATGCAGTGGTAAGTGGGAGGATAGTATAACTCGATGAAAATCGGAGTGATACTATTCCAGGCACTAAATCTTAATGGAACACAAACAGTTCATCAAGGATGAAACTATACCATTAATCTTCGAATACACAAGAACCGCGTAAGTCGGAGAGAGTCAGAAAACAACATGGCATATGGGTTTCTGATCTCACCTCATAAAGATGTTAATCTTTAGAGGAATACCAACTGACTACGTATAAGGAAGTGATACGAGGTATCGACTCCCTATTATGGCAAAGTGCCATAATATCCGAATTGGATTCCATGTATATCAACATGTTTGGATACTAGTTGATGTACCGCAAGGCATTGTGCCTATTGGTACTATATAAGTCTTCAAGGAATACATACATGGATGGCAACATACCAACGTACTAAGCTAGGCTTTTAGCGGAAAGGTATCGATATCAACATTGTGTTGATTACGATTCAACCTTTTACCTGTTGCCACGGTAAATCCATTTGGATAATGCTTGCTAACGCTGCATGTTTAATTTATGAAATATGTCAGCTTAATGGAAAAATCGCTTTCCTGAAAAGGAAACCTTTTAGAGGATGTTTATAACATCCTGTCGGTTTTGTCGTACCAAAACTAGAAAACAATGTTTACAGGTTATTCGATCCATGCTTGGATTGAACAAGCATTAGGTTCTTGGAATTACCATTTTGATGTAATCATAATAGTTTATGATTTAATTCAAAATGAAATGATTCTTGTGTATATAAGGAGGTTAGTGGGAGCGCACTGACGTTAAATGTCCTATGAATAATGATAATATGTCATTTCTTAGAAATGATATTCCCATATAACTATCGGTGAAAGCTTGGCTTTCGAGAAAACTCTCCGAGAACTCGTACATTGAAAAATGTACGCGACCTGGTGTCTCATACGCTTTGAGCTTATGGATTCACAAACAGGCCAATCCAAGTGATAGTCACTGGATTGATGTTAAGAACATCCGTTAGTATCTTAGAGAACTAAGGATGTTGTCTTAATCTGTGGAGAAGGAGAACTTGAACTTGAAGGAGAACTTGAACTTGAAAAATGTACCGAGCGCATTCGCATTTCAAATTCGAGTGCGGCACGCAAGTCAAATCAGGCGTTAAATCGCTAGTCGCATCAAACGTCAAAGCATTAGTCACTTTGAGTGATGTGACAACTTGTCACTTAATTTGATTGATTGATGGATTGATGGAAGTAGTTGGCAAGCTTTAATGCTTGACTTTTGGAAAGTGAAAAATTTTGGAAAATAATTTGGTATTAGATACACAATTTCCTCTCTCACCAAATAATCGATCTCTCTCTCTTTTCATTTTTGGAGCCAAAACTCTCTCTCTTTTCTTTCTCATCTCTCACACTCCCATTTGGGCTGCTGTTCTTCTGGTTTTCTGCCTAGTTTTGCCGAGAGCCATGGAGAAGGAAATGGTGGTTTTTGTGGCAAAAATCACCAAGTGCTAGCACACCAAATGAGGACATACAAATGTGATAGGGAAACAAACTTATGAGCTTGGAATCACCACCCAAAAAGCTTGGAGCTTGGACGAAAATGGAGGAGAAGAATAGTGGACTGTCGTGAGCCTTGGAGCACTTCAAAGGGCTTAAAAAGTTTTTGTTCTTCGTAGCATCCAATCCGTTCATTGTGAGTATGATTCTGCCATTCTCCTTTGCGTATTCACTTATTTTCATTGCTTGATAATGATCCTTGGACCTTAGAGAATTCCAACAATACGGTCATCGGACCATCCGAACACGTGCGTACCCCGTACCACGTTCTTACCAATTTACAAGACATGGTTGGCTTTTAGCAAAGCATCGTGCGTACCCAATTCTCCAGAAATATTCGCCGAGGAATATAATATGTATTAAGGGTAGTAATACTATGTATTGCGTAATACGATCTAGTATCGGATGTCACATGCTAGGCCTAGGGCTGGCTCTGTGTCTGTCCCGTACGATGTATATATCGGATCCCGAGTAACTAGTCTCTGTAATCAGAAAGTCATGACCTAGTCATACTTTCCCGATAGCTACAGCTTTTAAGAGTACTAGTTCCGTATCCTGTGTGGCCATCATCTCTATATGACTGAAGTGATACTCCTATCTTGACATCACATCCAATACACTACGATTCTCAGTAAACCCAATAGAGGCGTACACAGAACCTGTTAAAGCTCCAGAAGACCAATATCAAAGTAAATTGATTGTCGTAAATAATAGCGATGTAAGTCTCAAGTTAAAGATCACATACACCTACCCTGATTCGGATTCCCATAGACACATAGTCATACTATCAATGAGATTCTGAGGGGTCTATCCAGAGTGAAACTGTTCCCGGTCCAACGGCTAACAGAACATTTTTATTACACTTGCATAAGTATCCAATACCTAAATATATGAGAACTATGTCGTTAAGCTTCCATAACGCGCACAAGTGTAATACTAGTCTATTTCGCATTATCGATGTCCACTCTCGACGATACTATGACTGGGGATATTTAATGATTAAACCATTCATGGATTAATATTGTCTCATATCTTATTAATCTGATTTAACCATATGGACTTTTATCATTATATATCCAATTAATCTAATTACAATAATGATAAAATAGCAATTTCCTTTTGTCACATAGTTAATTTGTACAAAAACACAATGTTCTTTACAAATAGTGATGTTATGGGTCATAATTGTCCAACAATCTACCACTTGACTCATAGCCAATCACTCAAGTATCTAACACCTGAACTATGTACATGTCGCTCAAACTTTTGCTGAGAAATAACCTTCGTTAGTGGATCTGCAATGTTATCATCTGATGCGATCTTCACATCGCCACAATGTATGATCTCGTGAATCAAATGAAATCATCGAAGTACATGCTTGAATCATTGATGAGACCGTGGTTCCTTAGCCTGTGTTATATCCCCATTATTGTCACAATACAAAGGTACGGGCTCAGCTGCTAACGGAACTACTCCTAATCCAATTAGGAATTTATAGATCCAAACGGCTTCTTTTGTTGCCTCAGCTACAACAATATATTCTGCTTCTATTGTTGAATCGGCAATAGTCTCTTGCTTGGAAGATTTCCAGCACACTGCTCCATTGTTCAAACAAAATATGTACCATGATTGCGACTTACAGTCGTCTTTATCTGTTTGGAAACTCGCATCGGCGAACCCAATCACCTCAATTTCTCTTTCCCCATAGACTAAGAAAGCATCTTTAGTTCGTCTAAGATACTTAAGGATGTTCTTTACAGCAATCCAGTGACCATCACCTAAATCGGCCTGATAGCGACTGCACATGCTCAAAGCATATGAGACATCAGGTTGCCTACATATCATGGCATACATGATCGATCCAATTGCGGAAGCATACAGGATCCGAATTATTGCATCTATCTCATCTTTAGTTTTAGGATATATATCCTTAGATAGAGAGACGCCATGTGACACCGGAAGCAACCCCCTCTTGGACTGATCCATGTTGAATCTCTTCAACGCTTTGTCAATGTACGAGCTCTAGGAGAGTGCGAGCAGCTTTCTAGATCTATCCCAGTATATCCTTATTCCCAGAATAAAGGCTGCCTTTTCTAGGTCTTTCATGGAGAATTTTAATGAAAGCCAAGCTTTCACCGATTGTAGCATGGTAATGCCATTGCCAAGAAGCAATACATCATTAACGTATATGACAATGAATGTATGTGCGCTCCCACTAACCTTCTTATATATACAAGAATCATCTTCATTTTGAATGAAATCATATTCTTTTATGATCTCATCAAAACGTTGGTTCCAATAAAACGAAGCTTGCTTTAATTCACAAATGGATCAGTTTAACTTGCAAACCTTGTTTGCATGTCTTGGTACGACAAAACCATCAGGTTGTTGCATATAAACATCCTCCAAAAGGTTTCCGTTAAGGAAAGCGGTTTTGACGTCCATCTGTCATATTTCATAATCAAAATATGTAGCAATAGCAAGCATTATCCAAATGGATTTAATCATGGAACGGGAGAAAAGGTTTCATCGTAATCGACACCATGTCGTTGACGATACCCTTTAGCTACAAGCCTAGCTTTGTACGTTTGTATGTTGGCATCCATGTCTGTCTTCTTTTTGAAGACCCATTTACAACCAATAGGCTTAATGTCTTCCGGTGCATCAACCAGTGTCCAAACTTGGTTGGTATACATGGAATCTATTTCGGACTTCATGACATATTGCCATAAAGCGAAGTCGATACCTTGTATCGCTTCCTCATACATAGCTGTTTCATCTTCCTTAATAAGATTAATGTCTACATGAGGTGAGATCAGAAACCCATACCTCTTAGGTTATTTTCTGACTCTCTCTGAATTACGCGGTTCTTGTGTATTAGAATATTATGGAACAGTCTCATCCCTGATGGACTGTTCGTGTTCCGTGAGGGGTCAGTGTCAGGAACAATATCACTCTGATTTTCATCGATTTCTACTTTCCTCCCACTTACCACTGCATTCTTGAATTCCTTTTCTAGGAAAATCGTATGGAGAGCAACAAATATTTTATTCTCTTGTGGGTTGTAGAAGTAATATCCTTTGGTTTCCCTAGGATAACCTACAAATAGGCACTTATCCGATTTGAGTTCTAGTTTGGTACTATCCAAATGTTTAACATATACCCAGCATCCTCAAATCTTCAGGAATGAGAAACCCGGTTTCTTTCCTGTCCATATTTCATATGGAGTATGTCCAACAGACTTTGATGGAACCTTATTCAAAATAAGTATTGCATTGTTTAATGCGTATCCCCATTAGGAAATCGATAGCTCTGTGCGACTCATTATTGACCTTACCATGTCCAACAAAGTTCAGTTTCTCCGTTAGGACACATCGTTCAATTGAGGTGTTCCGGGAGGAGTCCATTGTGAAAGAATACCATATTCTTTTAAGTAATCTTGAAATTCATTGCTTAAGTTTTCTCCACCACGGTCCGACCGCAATGTTTTAATAATTTTACCGGTCTATTTTTCTACTTCATGTCGAAACTCTTTGAATTTCTCAAAAGTTTCCGACTTGTATTTCATAAGATACACATAACCATAATGTGATGCGTCATCCGTAAAGGTTACGAAGTATTCATATCCACCTCTAGCCTGGCTAGACATGGGCCCACATACGTCACTATGAACGAGGGCTAACAGCTCGGTGGCACGTACACCTTTACCACTAAAAGGTATTTTAGGCATTTTTCCTAACAAACAAGATTCGCAGACATCATATGAATTAGGATCAAATCTGTCCAAGTATCCATTCTTCGAAAGTGTGGATATACAAGTCTTGTTAATGTGTCCAGACGACAATGCCACAAATAAGTCTCATCGGTTTTACTCAATTTGAGCCATTTATTTGTCATGTTTATGTTTTGAGATTCGTTTATATTCACAATATAAAGACCATTACTAACATCCGTTGTACATATCAAAACATCATCTTTATATAC
>SKCR01048464.1:0-106423 GCA_019454045.1 Zanthoxylum bungeanum
GTTCTGTTTTCGGAGTTATGTTATGAAGGGATAAGGGGTATGGAGTTCTAATTCTGGAGTTCTGTATCATTGGTTATGTATACGGAGTTTTGAATTCTATTCCCGTCTGTTTGACTGATACCTAGACCGAGGAATAGATTGATTTTCCGTTTTATGAGTTTTCAGATTTTCTATGATATTTGATTTTAAATGTTTTCAATTTGCTTTTCATATAAAGTTTTCCAGACACATAAAAAAAGCTTTCAGAAATTGGAAAAACCTTTCAATAGTTTCAATATAGTATGATTTCTTTTTTATAGATGTTATTTTTAAATGATTTACTAATTTTATTAAATTTATTTTGATTTTACTCACTCACTGAGTATTATAAAATACTCACTCCCACTACATTAGATCTGTTTTGCAGGATATTTAAAGGACGAGCTCATGGAACCAGATGTTATTTTACAGTCATTAGGGTGTCATGGATCCGTCGAGTCGAGTACCTTGAGCATTGTACAATCTTATTTATGTTTGAGAAATTATGTATAAAATTATTTGTAATCAGATTAGTAAAGTTTGTCGTAGCAAGATAATGTATATAAATTATTCAATCTCATATATATATATATATATATATTTTAGAATTGAGCATATCGCCCTTATGTGTTTTATGCATGGCCCATATGTTATAGTGTGTAATGAGTTCAATAGATACATATAGATAGTCAAACAAAGGTTGAAGGTGATGGTGGAATCTGTCACATGCCGGTAGGATGTTATATATCATATAAGATTATACCCAGATAAAAATGAATTTATTTTCAAAAAAATTTATATCAGTTTACTAGATGATCATACATGGATTGATTTAAATCCTGAGTGTACTACAAACTCTCACATGGCAGATTGTCTTTTGATTTACATGGGTGAGATTAGTGACGAAATCTCGATCAATAACTTCGTATTTTGGGGACATAATTTGACGTGTAGTTAAGGACGTTTGATATAGATTTGAAATTCACTCCTTTTTGCGAGTGTTCAAATCTTTCTATTAGGAATATAAAGATAAAATTCATAATAGTAATGAATAAATAGTTCATTAAAGAAGCAATGTAACTTAAAGCATAAGAAATAATTAGAGGAGTATAATGGACATTATGATCTTACTCTAATTATAAGATAGTCGTGAAGAGTCAATTTATATGTAATGATTATATCGATGGAACTGAAGTAGCACGGTTTAAATTAAATATCTGCAACTACGATAGTTCAGCTTCATGTTTATGTGGAGTGACCTAAAGTTAATGATTCGGAATATATGATTAGGGAGTTTTGATCAATATCCCAGGATTATTGGAGCTCGGAGCTATGGGTCCATTTGGTCCCCCTGTTAACTCGATAAACTATAGGAAACCATAATTAGATAGTACAATTATAAACTCTCATGCATAACTTTATGTTATAGTAAAATTATTAATGTGATTAATAATTAATTTTAAATCACACATGAAAACTATATTAAACAGTTTATTATAAAATTTTCATTGCACGTTATTATGAGATAATCAAATTTGATAAATTTTTCTTAATTTATTTAATCTTTTGATTAAATAATTTTTCAAATTTAATTTCAAAAATATGCCTAGATATTTGATATCATAGTTTTTATTTTTGAATAAGTAATTAAGTAAAATAAAAAATAAAAAAGAAAGGGGATGGTCGAAAAATGAGGCTTAGGGTTAGGGGTTAATTTTGTAATTTGATTAACCGTTAATTAACCTAATCCTTAACTATGAAAGGAAACATGTTTTCTTTATTTCATAATAGTGATTAAGAGAAAATCATAGCCACCTTGGCCACCATCTTTCCTATAGAGAAATAGAAAAATAAAGTACTATGATTTTCTATAAATTGTGTAGAGAAGTTTTATAAGTTCTTGAGAGCTCAAACTTTGGTCTCTTGGTGATGAGATAAAGCACGGAATATCGAGTGCAAACACACCTTCTTCTTCTCCTTTTTGTCCATAGCAGTAGCCAATATTTCAGCCCACTATAACTTGTATTTCTGCAAAATTTTAAGCTACTAGAGTACTTTTTTCTTTTTCTTTTTTTTGTTTTGCAAAAATATTTGGGATGCAGAAGATTGATCGGGGATTTCTTATAGCTGATTTGGTTGTATAAAATATGTCCTAAAAGACTTAACAAGTTGCACAAATAGCAACTCCAAAAGCTATCCGATTTTCCAGTAAAGCAGTGACAGTTTCGGGCTTAATTTCAAGACTGTTTCCGTGGAGAGAAATTGTCCAAACCTGCTATAAAATTTCCAGATCTATTGGGATTTTTTCAGGAATGACAAAGACTGTTTTCGACACTCAAAAACTATTCGAAGACCGTTGGAAATTGTGAACTGTAGGGGCTATCCAAAATTCCAACAAGTGCCACAAATTGCAGGTTCATTTGCTGATGTCCAATTTCGTTGGTGAGGAAAAAAATAGTAGAATAAATTTTCAAAGTCTAATTCCGGGGCTTAACTGAATTTCCGCTGCTCAAGGAGATTTCCCGTGAAGAGTTCATGCGAAAATTCCTACAAAGACATCTCCTCAGCAATATTTCAAGAAGAAAGATCTTGATCATCTAGTTACTTTCTTGGTCTTGAGGTACTCTCTTATCAGAATGGATATTATCTCTCTTATGCTAAATATGATTCTAATCTCCTTGCTCGAGCTAGCTTGACTGATAGTAAGATCACATTTATTCCACTTGATCATAAGATTAAGCTATAATGAGAGATGATACTCATCTTCCTGATATTACCCTCTGATATTGCATATGTTGTTTATATTATTAGTCAATTTATATAGTACATTGATCTGATCACTATAGAGTTGTTCTTCATCTCCTCTGTTACATCAAAGGCACCATATTTCATAGTCTTCATTTTTCAGCTCATTATCCTCTTCAGCTTCGTGCCTATTCTGATGCTAGTTGGGTGGATAATCCTACTAATCGATGATCTTCAACATAAAACTTCACGAAATTCCGTATGAAGGCCGGCCTACTAATCTATTTACCAAACCTCAATTTCTAGAGTATTTTTATGAGTTAGTTTCCAAACTCAAGCTTTCATCACTTACACCACCTTAAGTTTGAGGGGAGTGTTAAGGAAATAATATATTCTGGAAATGATCCATTGGATTTTGATTTTGATTTAAATTTTATTATTGTACATAATTAAATTATTCTTTTCTTATTTACCTTTATGCTCTGCTTATATGAAGGCGATTCCATTATAATTACAAATAAATTGAATATACAAAAATCAAAATTATTTCATTCAGTCTCTAGTAATATGTACGTACGATTTACAAAAACTAGAAATCATAATTTTTTTTACACGTATGATTGATTAACAATGAAGAATCTCTCACCATAAAAAGTTCATGAATGAAACTTTGACTTTTATTAAAAGATGACATTTCATAAAAATTGAAACTGAAAAATATTCAATATGATGCGTATACTAAATTTATCCATCAACTTATTGAAAGTTCTTTGAGTGTATGATGCCAACTTCCAGATTTTATGGACTGAAAAATAATATTAAACAACTAAAAATATGTGCGACTTCGAAATCTTTTAACTTAATAAACACGATTAAGATGAGAAAAAATTGTATATAACTCCGATTAATAAGAAAAATATGACTAAAATGATTTATGTCCAATGTAGACTTTGAAGACTCTAGTTAACATAGTGAGAGAAGTCGAAAAATTAATGTTTGTAATTGTAATATTGCAAGCGATATCAGAGAGGACTTTGAAAATATTAAAAAATATTTTGCGTATACGCCAAATCTGAATGATTTGGACTCTGATCACACCAAGCGGGAAAAAACTTTGTTTGGATTTATACTACAAATCTGAATTGATGTTGAGCAAGGAAAGTTGCGTATACGCCAGAATCTTATACAAGCAATAAGAGGCAAAACATTACTATTGTTTTAAGCAGGAACTGCTCATAAAAAATAAAAATAAAAAAAAAACAAAAAAATAAAAATAAAAAATGACTCATTATAATAGAAGCTCAGTAAAAGTACCAACTCCAACCAATAATAAATGGCCTGTTGCCGCTACTTCTAAAAAAAAATGGAGGCATTACAAATTTTAAATCTCAGAATGGGCTTTAGAAAGAAGGATTGATACAATGCACAATCTCTATCCCAAGTCCATTTTGGTAATCACCAAAATAATCATAACTTAAGCAGAAATTTAACTAAGTTGTTCCATTGTCTTTGCAGTGTTAACAAATGTAGCGCTTTTATTAAAACCTTCAAGCAAAAGAATCCGCACTGCTTCAACGCCGTGTTGAAATGTAAAGTCCAACTGGAACACATTTATACAACAATATTAGAATCCAGTACCCATATATAATTTACAAAATTCAGAATTAGGGTTGTAAGACAAATTTTACATACCTCTTGACGCTCTTGTTTGCTGAAAGGGCGAAGAACAAAATTTATAGTATCCATTTTCCCAGGTGGCCGTCCGATCCCTTGAAATATTATCACAATTCTGGTGAAAAGACTAAATATAGAAAAAACCATTTTTGATATAACACCAATGCTTCTGAAACATACCAATTCTTAAACGAGGAAATTCACGGTTCCCCTTAAAGTGATCGACTACACTCCTCATGCTGCAAGAAAAAAGCAAAAATAATCAATCATACAGATTATCAGAGACCGAATCAGGAATTATTTTCAGTCAAGCAAAAATTTCTAAGAAGCTGTATAAAATCTCCAGCTGTTACAAAACCTGAAATAGATAAGATACCTTTTCCAACAGAAAGGTTTTAACTCAAATAGAGCATCTATTTCTATATTCACATCTTAACTGGTTAGATAGGGATACCATATGCCCATAAGTTCAAAGATCCAAATTGAATTTGTCTAGTAGAAGCATTTACTTTAGAAATCTCCAAATGAACTCTTGACAATTGGAGCAGGATGTATGCATAAAATATCTCAATCATCTGATGCAAGAGGAGAAAATTTTTGCACCATGTGCTTTCAAAAGGGATACACTGGAGGTTTAACTTTTTGTGGGTACCATAATTCACTCTCTTACGATTAGGCACGAGTCCTATTCCTCGTATAATTGGACAGTGGGAATCCTAAACATGATCCAGAAGTAACCCAGAAAGGGAACGATTTCTGGGTTTATTTCGGGTAAATAAATCAGAAGGTCAAAGTTCCATCTGGAATAAGATAAACAAGTAATATTGACCGAAGCCAAGACTTTCTCTTTATTTAAGTACATGAAATGTGTACAAATAATATCAGAAAAAAGGTCAAGGGCTCTATCCAAATACAAAAGGACAGGGTTGACAAGTGAAAGCCTATATATATATATATAGGCTTTCACTTATTAAAATGGGGCTTTGGCCATTTCTGTTTCACTATTCATCAAAGAAGAATTCTTCTTCTAAATTATCCGCAATTTCTTTCATCTTTTGCTTTAGATAAACATGATTTAACTCAAGCATCGAAATACCTTTGCAGGCACCAACCACTCGCCCAATGAGGAAATCGACTGGAACTCCCTACTTCAAACAAATTCGTAAAGGTAAAATTCTCACACCCTTCACTTTTCAATATCATTTCCCATATGGTTATAAATTTTATAACCATCTGGTCCAATGAGGGAAAAGCACAAAAATAGGTGTGCATTAACTTGTTCTCAAAAAAGCCTACATGTCAATTTTGAAAAACCAGAATTTCAAGCAAAAAAGAGTTGATGAATTGATTTTTTTTACCTAAAACTAAAGTTATAACATTAATGATTTGTGACAGGAAAAGATTTATATTTCCAGTCATTTTGCAATGGAGGCAGGTATGATGGGTGACTGAAATGACTCCCAATCTCCCACATAAACTAATCAATGCAAGTGTTCTAAAACGCGCCGCCTAGGCGTGCCAAGGCGGCGCGTTTTCGCTCGTCGCGGCCCAGCCGCGGCGATTAGGAACGAATCACTGGAGGTAGTCGCGCGAAGTGGTCGGCGGCGTGAAATCGGTGCCTAGGAGCCGACGTTTTGGGGGATTATTAATCCCCCAATACGACGACGTTTTGGGGGATTAGGGTTATAAAAAAAAAAACAAAAAACAGTGACTGCTACTTCTGCTTCTGCTTCATTTCTTCGTTCTTCTTCATTTCGTCATTTCGTTTCGTTTCTGAGTCCGCTTCATTTCATTTCTGCTACTTCGACTTTCGTTTCTGGCTTTGGTTTGGTAAGTCTTCATTTTTTTATTTCTTTGTTCTTTGTTTTTGTTTTGATTTTATTTCTTTGTCCTAAAAATTACATATTGATATTAGATTATTAGTTAGTTACTTAAAGTTTAAGTTGTTAATAAAT
This sequence comes from Zanthoxylum bungeanum, assembly GCA_019454045.1. NCBI lineage: Eukaryota > Viridiplantae > Streptophyta > Magnoliopsida > Sapindales > Rutaceae > Zanthoxylum > Zanthoxylum bungeanum. The sequence continues at coordinate 6,393 of SKCR01048464.1, forward strand.
TATAAATTTAATTAAAGACAAAGCTAATAAATTTTAGGATTTATAGTGATAAATTGATAATTGGGCATATTTGAATTGAGGGAGCCATTATTGAAAGAGGAACTTGAAAATGTTAAAGATTTCCTACAACAACATGAGAAGGAGTGGATGGAGAACGGGTGTTCTATCATGACAGATGCTTGGAGTGATAGGAAAAGGAGAAGTATAATGAATTTGTGTGTTAATTGCACAATAGGTACCACTTTCCTTTCTTCCAAGGAAAGTTCTGATGTGGCGCATACTGCTGAGCACATTTATGAGTATGTTATGACGGGCATTGAACAAGTGGGGGCGGAAAATGTGGTTCAAGTTGTAACAGACAATGCCTCAAACAATATGGCCGCAGCAATGTTGTTGAAGGCGAAGATGCCAAATATTTTTTGGAGTTCATGTGCTACTCACACCATAAATCTCATGCTTGAAAGTATTGGGAAATTGCCGAGGTACAAGAAAACCATTGATAGTGCCAAGGCTTTCACCATTTTCGTGTATGCCCATCGCAAGACTTTGTCCATGATGAGATCGTTTACAAAACAAAGGACATAGTCAGACTGGGAGTAACTAGGTTTGCCTCGGCTTTCTTAACCTTACAAAGTTTGATCGAGAAAAAAGAAAGTTCGTGAACCATGTTTGCTAGCACGGAATGGGATGAGTGCATATGGTCGAAGCAAGCTAAAGGGAAAGATGCATTTGCCACGGTGATGAGTGTCTCTTTTTGGAATGGGGTGACCCAATGTTTGAAGGTGTTTGCACCTTTGGTGAGGGTGCTTCGATTAGTTGATGGGGATAGAAAGCCATCAATGGAGTTTGTTTATGGAGAGCTAAAGAATGCAAAAGAAGAGATAAAGGATGCATTGAACAATATTGAGAGTAATCATTGGCTAATCTTTGAGATTATTGATAGTAAAATTGAAGGGCGGCTTGATACTCCATTGCATTGTGTTGCTTATCTATTAAATCCTTACTACTACTATAAGGATACAAGTATTGAGTACGATGTGAATGTAATGAATGAGGTATTTACGATTGTGGAGGCTTTCTTCCCCAATGACATTGACATGCAAAGTAAGGTGATAAATGAGGAGTTGGCTTCGTATAAGACAAAATATGAAGCTTTTGGTAGAGAAGTGGCGGCAAAAGCATGTCAGGTATCGATTGATATTTTTAATCCAGGTAAAAACATAGTATTCATTTGAATTATTTTACAAAATTGGTAAGATTTATTATATTTCATTCAAACTATTTATGTGAATTTGTAGTTTCATGGTGGCGTACATACGGACATCATACACCTAACTTGCTTAAAATGGCAAAAAGGATACTTTCATTAACCACTAGTTCATCCGGGTGCGAACGAAATTGGAGCACTTTTGAGGGGGTAAATATTTAACATTAGCTAAATATTTGATTATTGTATTTTGTAATTATTAATATTAATTGATTTATTTAAATTATTTACATAGATTCATACGAAGAAAAGGAATTGACTAGATGTGAATCGATTAAACAATCTTGTCTTTGTTTCCTTTAATGCCAAGTTGAAGAACAAGCACAAAAGGGAGAAGGATTTGAAATTGGATGTATTACAAGCAAAAGATGCTACTAATGCACAAGGATGGATTGTTGAGGGTGGTGACTCTGGTGATGATGAAGTAGAGCCCGGTTCGGGGCTTACTTGGAGGATGGTTGGAGAAGCATCTGGGGCAGATGAAATGTTACAACCTCGAAAAAGCGCTAGAAATGCTGAATACAGAGAACTTGATGAAGAAGATTTTGATTCTGATAAATAACTTAAGGATGATGAGTTTGAATTAGATGAAAAAGAATTAGATATTTAGTGTAGTTTAACTTTGTTAAAGGATGATGAACATGAACTTAGTTAAATGATATTTTATATCATTATATGGTTGATTGAGTTTGATTAATGGTTTTATGTTTTATTACATTTTGATTGAATTTATATGATTTGAATTATTTATGAATTATGATGTTGGAAAATATTAGATTTTTAACTGTTTGCCGACTAATTGCCTAGGCGCCCTAGGCCTAGGCGCTGGGTCACCGCCCGACTAGCGCCTAGCGCGTTTTAGAACACTGATCAATGCAAATAACCTGTATTATGCTAGCCCAAAAAATTGATGAACAGGGCTGCCTCTAGAGTACCTAATAACTTTTCAAAGACAGATTATTATCAGTGTTCTAAAACACAGCACCTATCCCGCTACGCGGGGATGGGCCGCCACACCTAACCCCAAATTGGTGGGGATAGGAGCGCACTTCCCTGACGCCTTGGTGGCACTGAGAGCCTAGAACCGCCACACTTAGCAATTGACATTGAAGAAGATGGTGCGAAGATGGCGTTGAAGAAAACCATAATGCTGAAGATGACGGTTTGAAGATGGCTAATGGTTTTTTTTTTTTTTTTTTTGATTTTTTATTTAGCTCCCAAATATATTTTTTTGATTTAGCCCTAAAACAGCATCATTTTGGGGCAAAATAATTTTTTTTTTAAAAAAAAATTGTAATGTAAAGCGTGGTTTGGCCTATTGTGAACAAGTCAAAACGCGTTTTTATTAATGGGTTAATAAGAAACCCTAACCCTAATTCCTCTTCTTCCATGACGTTTCATCTCTCTAGTCTCTCCAAAATTGAAAATTGTTTCTCTCTAAAACAATACAACACTAAAACAAAATAATAATCTCCTAGTTCTCAGTTTTAGTTTATTTAACTCTAATAGCAGCGCGTGTGCACTCTCTCTCTCTCTGAAAATCGATTATCTCTCTTAAATACTCAAGTGTTTGTCTTTTTTTATTCTCAATTGATCCATTAAAAACACTTCCCATCACTTAAACAGACATTCCCTAAAATCAATTTGACAAAATTTCACCAAACCTGAAAATCCCCAAATTGACAAAACCCTAATCTCAAGTTATTTCTTCACTGGCCGAGGAATTTCCTAAGCCCCCGCATAGATGTCGAGTGATTAGAACACTGACTTATATTGCTCTCCCCTTTTTACCATAACTGATTTAACCATGGATATTTCTCATAAGAAAAATAAATAAATAAATCAAATGAATAAAGAAATGTAAGACATATTTATAGTTTCAAGAGGGAATTTTACATATATATATCTTCCAACAGTATTGAATTGAACACAAGACAAAGCTGAAAATTAGCAGCAAAACAGTGTCGAAGGCAATACCCATTGTGCCCTCCATGTCCACCTTTCGGCAGTAGACGCATTTTTGAAAAAGGCAAATCTAAGTCGTCAAATATCTACAAAATAAATAAAATTCGTTCTGGAGCTGTTGAGAAAGGCTGTAATTAGGTCAATACTGAATTATCTAATGTTAGAGAAAAGCAGCTTTTAGACCAACCAAGAAAGAATAATTTACCACAAGTACTTGCTTCAATGGAATCTTGTAGTATGACACAATCGGACCAACCTTCAAAATGTGTCCAAATCAACCAGTCATATAAAAAGCCTTCAATACATAAACCAAAAGAGATACATCAAAGGTGTTTTCAGAAGAACGAACTTACAGACTCACCACTTGCGTTCATAAAAGTTTGTGGTTTTGCTAGCATTACTGGAACATTTCCAATAAAACCTGGAAACAGAAATATCAATTTCAAGATAATAAATTTAAAAAACTAAGAATTATATTACAATACTTCACTGCAATAATAAACAAGTAAAATGACCCAATATCTATGAATGCTGATGTGCACCATCTTCTGTAACTGATGCCAAGTAATTAAAATTCATGATCAATTCATTTATAATCACTATGATTTGGTTATCGGTAAAATGCTATTACAAAAGCTGACACAATGCGACCAAATAACAAACATGTCAAAGAGAATTATGAACACTCACTCAGATGATGATGACAATTAATAAATTTACTGATATTGCTTTAAAATTCTGTCGACAAACTTAAGATTATTACCTCTCAAAGACACAAATTGCAAACACAAACATGATGAAATAACTCTCAGAATGAAACATCAAAGCTAATTTACAGTAGTTAAAAATCATATTGAGAATGAAATACAAACCTTTCCCAAAATGGGCTTTAAAATTAACAGAGCTCATGGAAATCCCTTCAGCTTCAGCTATTGCATCCACCATCTGAAATCCCACCTAATAAAAAATAAAAAAGAAACTCGTTAAATTCAATTAAATTAAATTCTAACCCAATGTTCACAACTCAAAATTTTTTTGAAAAAAATACATTGTGGCGAGTTCCATTGTACTTCTTGCCCGGGTTACCAAGCCCAACAATGAGCCAGGGCTGCTGCTGCTCCGGCTTACGTGTAGCCAAAGATTCTTTGTTGGTTACCGATGAGAAAGTTCTAACTGTAGAAGATGATGTGGGATTCGACGGCGACTGAGACATGCTTCGTGTTTTACCGAAACAGCAGAAAGGAAAATGCGTGAATGGGAAGCGAATTGGATGTTGTATGTTAGGGAACCGGATTGTGGATATTGATGCCGTTACTGTATTTCCGAATTTCATAGTTTGGTATTAACCGAATATGTTATGTAATTTTAGTTGGGGTTTGGGGAGAACTGAAATGGGGGAAAGGACGGACGCAGAGGAAAGAAATTAGGGCTTAAATAATCCAAACTTTGTAATACAAAATTTTCACTAATTTTTTTTTTTTTTTTATAAGATAATTATATCAACCAAAAAAAGGCTACAAATTCACAAGTGCATATCTAGCGAGAACAAGTTAAGGAGGATATAATCTTCAACCTAAATAACTAGAGTCAAAACTGGCTAATGACAAGAAAATTAAAAAAACAAAACTCAGAAATTATATGAGTTAAAATCAAAAGATATCATCCAATAGTTCCCAAGAATGATGAAGCCATTAGTTACCATAAGATGGCTTAACCCTTCTTAACAAACTAGCATGAGTACGCAAATAGAAGACAATATCACTCAAAAGAATACTGAAGGGATGAGGAGGCTTATCATGAAGGCGAGCATTCCTCTCCCTCCAAATGAAATAAATTGCGACTGCAAACGAGAGCTGAACAAGGAAATGACAAAAGGAATCATTGCTATACTTCGTCATCCACTCCACAGTCTACATCCAAGCACGAGAGCTCTAAACTGTTGGACAATTATGACCATAGCATCACTATTTGTAAAGAATATGGTGTTCTTGTACAAATTAACTATGTGATAAAGGAAATTGCTCTTTTATCATTTTGTAATTGGATTACTTGGATATATAAATGATAAAAGTCCATATGATTAGTACCGATTAATAAGACATGAGACAATATTAATCCACGAAATGTTTAATCATTAAATATCCCTAGTCGTAGTATTATCGAGACTGGACATCGATAATGTGGAATAGGCTAGTATTACACTTGTGCGCGTTATGGAAGCTTAACGGCATAATTCTCATATATTTACGTATTGGATACTTATGCAAATATGATAGGAGGTTCTGTTAGCCGTTGGACCGGGAACAGCTTCACTCTGGATAGACCCCTCGGAATCTCATTGATAGTATGACTATGTGTCTATGGGAATCCGAATCAGGGTAGGTTTATGTGGTCTTAACCTGAGACTTGCATCGCTAATACTTGCGACAATCAGTACGCTTTGGTTTTGGTCGTCTGGAGCTTTAACATGTTCTCTGTACGCCTCTTCTAGGTATACTGAGAATCGTAGTGTATTGGATGTGATGTCAAGATGGAAGTATCACTTCAGTCATATGGAGATGATGATCACTCAGGGATACATAACTAGTACTCTTAAATGCTGCACCTATCGGGATGGTATGACTAGGTCATGATTATCTGATTACAGAGACTAGTTGCTAGTGATCTGATATATGTTTCGTACGGGGCAGACACAATTCCAGCCCCAGGCTTAGCATATGACATCTGATACTGGATCGCAATACGCAATACATTGTATACTACGCCTGATACAGATTATATATATTCCATGTTGAATATATTTCTGGAGAATTGGGTAGGCACGGTGCTTTGCTAGAAGTCAACCATGTCTTGTAAATCGGTAAGAACGTGATACCAGGTACGCACATGTTCGGATTGTCCGACAACCGTATTTACTGCCAACATATCCAAGGATCTCTTGGGTCGCTTCCCAAAGATTCACTGATGACATTTGACTCGAACAGTATTAATCTCGGATTAATTATGAGAGAGAAAATTAATTTGGGATTAATTACGGCAAGAATTTTATCTGCGATTAAATTCGTCAAGAATAGAGAACGCGATTAATTTGGAATTAATCGGCAAAGTAAATTTAATAGTTAAATTGGATTTTATTATTTAATTTATTTAATCGGGCTAAAATTATATATCGGATATATTAATTGAAATTGGATTTCAAAGAGGAATTAAAATTGGATTTTAATTCAAGCGAACGAATTAATTTGGAATTAATTCGTAAGGGACTTCTGTAATAATTTTACTCGGTATTATTATTTAATTAAATTAGATTTAATTACGTAGCGACGGAAATTAATTTAGTCGGAGTAAAGGAACCGGGCCCAAAGTGTGTTGTGTAAGCCAACTTGAATTTAGAATTCATAAATGGGTGAGACCCATAACTTACATCACAAGTCACCATTTGTGATGGAAGTAGTTGGCTACTTTTAAAAGGCATCTTTTTTGTCAAAACACACACACTTTTTACAAGTGAGTAACTATTCACTATCTCTCCCATTTTTTCTCTCATGGCCGAATATTGCAACTCTTGGAAGGCAATTTTTGCTTCAATTTTTGTTCTTGCTAGCACATAAGGAGTCAAAGAAAGGTGATAGGGAAACTCACCCAAGAGTTTGGAACTTAAAAGGAGGGCTTGGAGCTTCTACATCCAACTAAAAAGTTTTGAACTTCAACAGATCAATGTGAGTATTTCCGCAACTTATTTTGATTTATTCACACTAGAATCATGTTTAGAATCCTTGGGCAAGTCTTAGAGACACTAACAATGGTATCATGAGCCAATCTAAACTTGAATTCAATTTTAGGGTTCCAAACTTTAATTTGGGGATTTTATGCTTGGAGTGTGAAAATTCGAAATTGATTGTTTGGTTGTGGTTGGACGACTGTAGGCATTGCATTTTTGCATATCAGCCCGATGATGAGTCTCGTTTGGAGACACTACCTCTTTAGTTGTGAAAGCCGCGGGAAACGGACGTCGGAAGGGCAAAGTTGGAAATTAGCATTTGGTCGGATTTACTCGCTTGTTTCGCTTCGGGTTCGCTTGTTGGACTTCTGTTTTAAAATACACCAAACCCATTAAAACATATCTCACAAATTAAATAATTAAAACCAATTAAAATTAAACTTAAATTAAATTAAATCACATTCACCAATTAAATTGAACTTTAAATTAAATTCCTAATTAAATAAAACACATTCCTAAATTAAATTAAATCACCTTCCTAAATTAAATAAATCATATCATTAACTAAAAAAACAAATCAAATCAATTCCCCTAATTAAAAGATTTCCTTATCATATACTAAATTAAAAGATATCCCCAATTAATACACAAATCCTATTCCTTCCCCAACAAGGTAAATCCCCTCCCTTAGCATATAAAAAGAACCCTTAACCCACACATCCAAACCCTGGCTGGCTGGCTCATTCTCACGAAAACACAAAAAAATAACCTAGCATTCACGCTCCTCTCTCTCTAAACACATCCTCACTCATCAGCCCTCTCTCTTCACGCTCTTTCATACTCGGTGAACAAAAGAGTCAAAAAAAACCCTAGTGTAGGCACTGCATTTTTACACATAGACCCGATGAAGAGTCTTATTTGGAGACAACTACCTTTTAAGTCACGGAGGTCACGGGAAACGGACATCGGAAGGGGAAATTCAGAATAAACAAGGTTCACTGCTTTCGTTCGTGCTGCGTTCGTTTTTACGTTCGAACGTCAAACGGATTGCGGGCATTCGTACCGCGTTCGAGGAAGCGTTCGAACGGTGTCGGTAATTCTGGTTTTGCTGCTAGCCTCACATCCAGCCCATTTAGCTCCCCAAAGCCCATAAAACACATCCCAAATTAAATAAATAAATATTAATTAAATATTAAACATTAAAATAAAACATTTAAACCATTTACCAATTAAAATAAACAATTACCAACTTAAACTAGAATCATGCCTAAATTAAACAAGTCACATACTAAATCAAAATATAATCATGCCAAATTAAAATCAATCCTAACCAATTAAAGCCAATCATATATTTGACTTCCTAATCTAATAAGATAATTACCAATATAAAATATTTGTATTCCTAAACCAACACAAATCAAATATTCAACCTTCCCTATCTAGACAAGATTTGTCCCCCCTCAATCTTTGACTTCCCTTAACCAAACCAAATCAAATCCCTCTTCAATTAGCCAAATCTCTTTCCTTGTCAAGCCCTAACCCTTCTCTATATAAACAACCCCTAACCAAGGCCATTGTCTCCTTCACACAACACAAATCACGCCCAAGCCTTGACACATACAATTCACACCCAAACCCTCTCGAAATCTCTCTAGACTCTCTCTACACACCCAAGACTAAACAAAAAGAGAAAACACTTCACACATACACAAAAGAAAACAAAGAAACCACCACAAGCCACCACCCTCCATAGTTGAATCCAAAGCACCAACAGCCACCATAACACACCAAACTCACCCTTAGCCGAATCCTAAGACACACCTAAACAACCTCCTAAATTACCTTAAAACAGCAGCCCCAAATCCTTAAAAAAACAGTAATATAAAAACTGCATAGATAATCTTAAAAATAATCACATATAATTGCACTAAGAACCCACACAAACTTGGAATAGTTCATTGAAAACGTTAAAACAGGTGGCCCGTGCAGTGAGCAGCAAGACCGAGGCCGAATAGGAGCAGAACGGAGTTCGAACCGCAAGCAAAACAGTAAAGACAACGAACGAGAACAGTGAACTAGTGAACCGGGAGAGTTGCGGAGCATCCACCCTTCCGACGATCGTGTACCGTACATCCGAGAGGTGATTTAAAAGGTTAGACCTGAGGGTACCTTTCCATTAGTTTATATTCATTTTTTATTGAATTCTATTCGCATGAGAGTCGTTTATGGATGCATGTTGTGGTCTTTGAGTAGATAAATATGCATGAATTATGAGATGTCATATGTTGTGGGTATTGGATGAATGAGAGATGTGTCAACTCTCGCGGTATATCGGATGGAAACCCGGACATAAATTTCATAGCCGATTCCGAATGGACGGTAATATGATCTGTACTCGGGCCACAACTCCACGTACCGCTTGGGTAAACGGCACCATCTTTCTTTTGTTTTGTGTTGCTTTTGTTTATTTAGTTTTCTTTACTTGAATTCAATATGTTGTTTTCGTATGCATGATTCAACCGAGCGCATGGGCTTAGTGAGTTAGTCCAAAGGTCCTCCATTTGGGAGACAAAGAGCCGAAAAGGCCACCTTTGTGACACTACTTCGCCGCGCCGGTTGATGTGTGTTCGGTTGGATGCAAGACACGTTCAATCGGACATACTTAGAATAATATGATTGTCTTTGTGTTTGTATGCATGATGTGATGTGACGCGCATGGGCTTAGTATGTTGGTCTAAAGGTCCTCTCTTTGAGAGATCAAGAGCCCCCAAAAGGCCACCTTTACGGCAGTACTTCGCCGCGCCCCTTTATTTTGTTGTTCATGTATTGTGCCCCATTTCATGCATCAAGTCTGTACCCGTTCGAACGTGTTTACGAACGCAACTCGAACGCGCATGCATTTTTGCCTTATCATGCATCAGGTCTCATTTCCATTCGAACGCGTTCACTAACGCCATACGAACGTGAGCACTCTGTTTCATTTCCGTTCGAACGCGTTATCAAACGCCACTCGAACGCGAGCATTCTGTTTCATTTCCGTTCGAACGCGTTATCAAACGCCATACGAACGCGAGCATTCTGTTTCATTTCCGTTCGAACGCGTTTACGAACGCCACTCGAACGTGAGCATTCTGTTTTATTTCCGTTCGAACGCGTTTACGAACGCTACACGAACGCGCACACACTGAACTGAGTCTGTCTTATCATATTCATGTATAATTGCCTCTTGGTTGATCTTTCTTGTGTTATATAGCCAACTGTATTATTTGTATTCAAGCATGATTAGGCTGTTAGCATGTTATTTGGTTAATAGGTTCATGAGATAGTACTCAAGCATGATTATGTTGTTCTTAGTTTTCCATATCATAGGATTGAAATATGTTCATGAGATTGCCATGTGATGTTGCATGTTGTGATGAACTTGTTGATGTATGCATATGAATTTAGAAGCATGATATCTTTGGAAATAAATGTTATTTAAGCCTGGTTAAATTATCACATAAATCCTTTTATTACAAGTGACATAAGTAAGGGACCATTCTGAACCCAACGGTTTGAGGTCTTCCATTGCGAGGGGTGAGTGCGGCCTTAAATCTCATTTTCCCGGTTCACACCGGGTGGCGACTCCATGTTATTTAATCCTTCCCACCTAGGCCGCGAGCCTAGGAACGGCGTCGCCCAGGTTCTGTGTTCCCACACCTAGTCTCTCCACGTGAACCGCATTCACGAGCTGCTCCCTTCAAAACCAAATAAGCCATGTTTCTCTCACTCAATCCTCAAGCCCTGCCACCTAGCAACAAACTTTCACGCCACAAGTCAGCCTTTCACGGGCACCCCTTTGCGCCTAACACCCTGGCCTCACATTGCCGAGTTGCCCACTAACGCAGTCTGCCCTTCAACGCACTCAACAAGTAGCCTCCACGAAGCCACAGCAATTCACGTCCATTAAAACGCCACAGCCTCACGCCTCATTCAAGTCACTTAACGCCACAGCCTCACGCCTCATTCCTCACCTAACTCCACGCCCAAACTGCTCATTGACCAGCCCCTTGCACCGCGCATACTGACCACTAAACTGTCCAGTTTGTACCCCCCAACAGCCCTAAAACTGCACTAAAAACTGCCCAAAACAGTCCCTAAATTAACCCAAAACAGTCCCAAAACAGCCCCTTAAACCTTTAAAACAGTAGCCTAAAAACAGTAGCGAAACGGAGTAAAAACAGCAGCCCGAACAGCAAAACAGCGAGAAAAGACGTTGAGTTGGTGAACCGAAAGAGTTGCAGATTATTCACCCTTCCAACGGACGTGTAACGCCCTTTCTTGAGACGACAAAAGAGGTTAGACCTGAGGGCACCCTTTTATTTATATCTTTCGTTTTATTTTATTTATCTTTGAAATACTATTGCATGAGAATCGTTTGAGGCATGATGTGATTGTGGATGAGCGGGATATGTGTCCCCTTTTGTGGTATATCGAATGGAAACCCGGACGTAAATTCCATAGCCGACTCCGAATGGAGGGTAGTATGGTCTGCACTCGGGATACAATGCCACGTACCACTTAAGATGCACGCATCTCGTCTCATCCTAATTTGTATTTGAGCATGTTATAGTCTTTAGGTTATATGTTTATTATTTAAAGCATGGTTTAATTTAGTTTGTTATTCATTTGTTAAAGCATGTTTAGGTTGTTCATTATGCATGTTCTTAGTTTATGATGCGTTTGGGTAATGATTTATACATGTTGATTTAATGGTTCAATATGCTTGTTGTGTTACATTGCGTGGAATTATTTGGATGAAAGCATGTTAGATCTAAGTACCCTTGAGCATGAATGATGAATAAATTCGGTTAGTTTATTGCACAAATTATATCATCACAAGTGACATAAGTAAGGGACCATTCCGAACCCAACGGTTGAGGTCTTCCCTTGCGAGGGGTGAGTGCGGCCTTAAATCTTTGTCCCGGTTCACACCGGGTGGTGACTCCATGTTATTTCATACTTCCCAACTAGGCCGCGAGCCTAGAACAGCGTCGCCCAGGTTCTGTTGTCTACAATGATGATGAATTTGATTTGTGCATCATTGGATTATTGAAATTGATTGGATCAAAAATTTACCCAAATCCTAAGCCATGGCCGAATGGAACCTTATGTAGTGCTCATGGTGATTTTTTGAAAATGAGCAATTGGATGTGTTGTTGGCATGAAATGTATGTTAAATGTTGATTTAATTAGATTGAAATCAAATTGCATGATAATTTCTTTGCCATTGCCGTGAGCCTAAGCATGTTGTAAAATTGATTTTGCTTCAATTTGTGTTGGACATGAATTGGAATTAATGAGCATAATTAATTGGATTAATTAGTATTTTGGAAACATTAGATTAGTTGATTAATTATGTTAATTACACTTGAATTGGATTAATATGTAATTTGGGATAATGTATTAATTTAATTTGTTGTAATTGGGCTTAATGGGATTGGTTGGGCCAAGTATGGTTTTGGACAATTGGGTTGGATCCAATTGGGCCTAAAACCATTTCCATAAAGTCCAAACATAACTTTTGGGCCTTTAAAAATTTAATTGGGCCTAAATTGATTTTTGGCATAGGGTGATTCCTACTTGGGCCTTGGCAATTTGGGTTTGATCCATAATGGCCAAAGCCCATGTCTAAAGAATTAATTGAAAGCCCATTGGACTTTAATTGAATAGTATTGGATACTATTTGGGCCTTTGAGACCCATTAAGATTGGATTTGGAATCCAAGTCTAAAATACACTTTTAAAAGTGTAATTATTTAATTTGGAATTAAACATGAATTAGTATTGGATACAATTTAAATTGGATTTAAAATTGTAGTTCGATATAATTCAAGAATACGTACTTTAAGTATTTATTCTTAAACGAGTTGGATTCGCGCAAATCAAATCGTTATTTGAACATTGGATGGTCATTAATTAAAGATTAATTAATCTGATTAGATTGATTGAATATCATGCTTTGTGTGAATACATAGATGTATTTTTTTTTATCAATAATGTATATCGGATGGATATTAGATGGGTGGGGGCAATTTTGGAAATTGTTGTAAGTATGGTACTTATTTATTAAATTGGACCTGCGTGTCCAGCCTTTCACCTCCTTATCTCTTTGAATTTCTCTTCTCACCAATTCTCCTCAATGTAAATGAGGTTCTTTTAATGTATTATGTAATTGGGTAGAAGTATGAATAGTGCTAGCGGGAGAGAGAGAGATTTGTTCTAGGAACAAAGATTGTTATATATACATCTGCATATCATTATTAATTTATTCTCGCCTTATTATGCTTTTAGAATGCATGTTTAATGGTGTATGATGAGACCCAATCAAAGATAATAAATTGGTTGCCAATTTACGTGAAAAAACCATCAAATTATATTAAGCGTTTTCCTTCCATTAAGTGGTTATCTCTCAAGATCCAAGATTGACATTGATTTGTTGGCCAAAGTCAAGATCATTGTCCATCGCGGATGTGTTTGAACTACAAAAACTTTGTTCTATATCGCATGTCTTGGGCGGTTGTGACTTGTTGGCCAAGGTCAATGTCACTTCTAGTTCATCGACGTGGATTACGAAGCTTTCCCACTTTCAATGGGTCACGCTTAACTGGAATCATTAAGCTTGTTGAGCCAAAGCCAAAGCTTAATTGATTCAGAGGAAAAGATTAGGAAATATATATTGGATATATATCTTGGACTTGGAGGTCCACCTACCGGATCTAGGAATTGGATGAGATCCAATTGATCTTAGAGATCTACCTAGTTAAGTTTCATACAGCTTGTTGGCCAAAGTCAAGGTTATGTGTTATTTAACGGGATCCTAGCCCACTAGGAAACTGGGTTTCCCGAGTACTCCACAGAGGGTGAGGCTCGCCGAAAAATAATGGGAGGCTAGTATTAAATTTGCAATTTCGTTTAAATACTTGCCAATACGCGCTCTTTTATTTTATTTATCGTTGTTATAAATATATTAGTTGGACTAATATTGAATATTTCTTTCTTTGAACAGTTAGACTGTACAACACAATACTCCACTTGTTGTTGGTTATATAGTTGAACTATAGTAACCATTACATTTTGAGTGTACCCGAAATCGTTGATTGGATAGTTGGACTATTGCAATCAAGATGGATGGAAAGATTAGCGTCAGAGACATCATCATGGGCGATAATGTCTTTAACGGCTCCAATTTTCCAGATTGGGAGATGAATCTCAGGATAGTTCTGGGAGCCGAGAAGTTACTCTATGTCATAGAGAAACCTCTCGGGCCTGAGCCCGGAGTTGAGCAAATAGTAGAGCATGAGCTTTGGAAGACTCATCGTGATGATAACTTTAGCACTCAATTTGTAATGCTTGCCGCAATGACTCATCAGTTTCGTCGTCAGAACAAAGGATTGGATCCTTATAGTATGATGATGAAATTGGAGGATCTTCACAGGAATAATCTTAGATCTCAGAAGCACCAATTGCACAAGAAGCTCTTTCGCTCGCATATGTCAGAGGGTACGTCTGTCGAGCACTATGTGTCGTAGATGATTGCTGACATCGAACAACTAGGTCAGTTGGGAATAACCTTCGAGGCCGAGACTTCTATAGATTTGATCTTATAGTTCATCATAAACTATAATACGATGAACCAAGAGAAAACTCTTGGAGAGTTAATGACGATGCTGAAAGAAGCAGAGCCAGAGCTTCTAAAGGGCAAGAAGCGCGAGGCGCACCTTACTTCGACATCCCAGATGGCCAAGGCTTGGCCGAAGGCTTCTGGGGGTGTGAAGAAAAGGTAGAAAAATGGCAAGGCTAAATCATCACAGTCTTCTAGGAAGACTAATGACATATCCCAAGACGTCTGCCTACATTGTGGCAAACGAGGTCACTGGAAGCGTGACTGTCGTGAGTCCAAGGCGGAGTTGGAGGAAGTGAAGACGGAAAGGCTCCGGCTTTAGGTATGTTTGTTATAAACATGTCCACCACTAGTTGTAAAAATTGGATTTTTGATTCTGGATGTGGTACTCACATATGTACTGGTGTGCATGATCTGCTGATTAGCAGGATACTGGCTTCATGTTGGACAATTATGACCCATAGCGTCACTATTTGTACAGATCATGGTGTTGTTGTACAAATTAACTATGTGACAAAGGAGATTGCTCTCTTATCATTTGTGATCAGATCACCAAGATGTATAAATGATAGGAGGTCTTTATGATTTGTTCTTGGATTAAGAATGATATGAGACAGTATCAGTCCATGAAGGATAAATCATTAAATATCCCTAGTCAGAGTATTATCGAGATTGGACATCGATAAATACGTAAAAGACTAGTATTACACTTGTGCGCGTTGTGAGGGCACAACGACATAGTTCTCATATATTTGGGTATAGGATACTCATGCAAGTGTAATAGGAGGTTGTGTTTTACCGATGGTACGGGAAACAGCTTCGCTGTGGATAGACCCCATCAGAATTCCATTGGTAGTATTACTATGTGTCTATGGAAGTCCGAAATCAGGATAGGTGTATTTGGTCTTAACCTGAGACTTGCACCGCTAATACTTGCGACAATCAATATACTTTGGTTGTGGTCGTCCAGGGCTTTAACAGGTTCTGTGTACGCCTCTGCTGGGTATATTGAGAATCGTAGTGTGTTGGGTGTGATGTCGAGATGGAAATATCACTCCAGTCATAGTGGAGATGATGGTCACGTAGGATACTGAATTGGTTCTCTTATATGCTCGAGCTATCGGGATAATATGACTAGGTCATGATTATCCGATTATAGAGACTAGTTATCAGAGATCCGATATGTGCTTCGTACGGGGCAGACACAATTCCAGCCCCTGGCCTAGCACGTGACATCCGATACTGGATCGAAATACGCAATACTACGTATACTACCCCTGATATAGATCCTTATATTCCTGTAAGGATATTTCTAGAGAATTGGGTAGGCATGACGCTTTACTAGAAGCCAACCTTGTCTTGTAAATCGGTATAAAAGTAGTACTAGGTACTTACGTGTTCGGATAGTCCGACGACCAAATTTACTGCCAACATATCTGGGGATCTCATGGGTCGCTTCCCGAAGATTCACCGATGATGTATGACTCGCACTTTATTAATCTGGGATTAATTGATGATGAGAGAGAAAATTATCTGGGATTAATTGCGGAGATATTTTATCTGGGATAAAATATCATTAATGAGAGAAAAACGATTATTTGGAATTAATCGATTAATTAATATATTCGATATATTATACGAAATTGGATTTCGACGCGGAATTAAAATTAGATTTTAATTCGGGCGAACGAGTTAATTTAAGAATTAATTCGTTAGCGACGTAAATAGTGATTCGCTAGGCATAATCATTTAATTACGTCGCAACAGAAAATTCGTTAATTTGGAATTAGCGAACCCGAGTCCGGGATTGTTTGCGAGCGCATTCACATTTCGAATTTGAGTGCGGCACGCAATTGAAATCAAACATCAAATCATTAGTCACTTCAAGCGTCAAATCATTAGTCACTTTGAGTGATGTGACAACTTGTCACTTGATTGATTGAGTGATGTGACTTGATGGAAGTTGATGGTGGAGTGTAATACACTCAAGTGTGATGGCATGATAGACATTTAATATATTTTCAATGTTTGTATTTGTTTTGATTTTGGAAATCAATTAATTGATTTTTTGGAAAAATCAAAAGTGGTATTAGATACACTTTTTCCGCACAACCATCACAACTTACTCTCTCTCTTTTCTCTCCCTCTCATTCACGCCTAGGGCTGAATTTTTTCTAATGGTTTTGGCTTACTGCCGAGAGCAAAGGGAAGCAAAAGTGTGATGATTTTGTGGCAAAATCATCAAGAGCTAGCACTCCGAGAGACATGCGAAGGTGATGGGGAAGTCCACCAATAAGCTTGGAATCATCTCACAAAGCTTGGAGCTTTCATGGAGGAAGATGAAGGCCGAATTTGAGGACTGCCCAGCAGCTCACTGCCGAGAGGTCCAGAGGGCAGAAAATATTTTTTGTTCGTTGCCGCGTCGCTCAACCGATCGATGTGAGTATTCCGCAACTCCCTCGTTGTATTCGCACACATGTTTTATGCTTATAACTCGATCCTCAGGACCGTAGAAACTCCAACAATGGTATCAGAGCGGAGTAAAAGCATGAAATATGACTTAGGGATAAAATTTGGGTAAAATGATTTTGAGCATGATTTTATGAAATTGGATGAATGGATATGCTTAAATGTGTTTTAATTGAAGTTTGATTTGATCAATTTGATGAAAAATTGTTTGGAACATTTTTCCCCAAAATTATTGGCTTGGCCGAATGGTACCTTAAATTGTGGTCTTGGTGATTTTTGTTTTTTGATTCATTGGATGCCTTGAAAAACAATTGGGAATGCTGATTTAATGTTTAATTGGATTCAATTGGATTGGATATAAAAATTGGACATATAAATCCCCATTGCCGAGAGCACTTTGAGCATGTTTGAGTTTGATTTTTGTTAAATTATGTTGGACATGATTTAATCTTGATAAACATGATTAATTGTACAAATTTGTGTTTTGGAAATATTGATTTGGGTAATTAATTGTGTAATACACTTTGTGTAATTAAATTGTGAAATTGGGTTTTTGTAATTTAATTATTTTGGGCTTATTTTGTAAAAGTGAGCTTGAATGTTGTAATTGGGCTTGGTTGTACTAAGTTGGGTTTAGGCAAAATTGGTTGGATCCAATTGGGCCCAAAACCGCTTCCATAAAGCCCAAATGCGACAAATGGACCTTAATAATTTAATTGGGCCTAAATTGATTTCTAGGCTTATGGGGTTAATCCCGGATTGGACTTTGGTTATTGGGTTTGACCCGAGTTGACTAAAAGTCCACGCCTTAAGAAATTAATTAAAAGCCCATTGGACTTTAATTAAATTGACGTTGGACGTTAATCGGGCTTTGAGACCTGTAACGATTAAATTTGGAATTTAAGTCGTAAAGGTTATTAATAAAGTGTAATATTTAATTTGGAATTAAATAGTGAATTAGTATTAAATACATATTAAATTGGATTTAATTTTGTAGTTTAATTTAATTCAAGAATTCGTACTTTGAGTACTTATTCGCAAAATGAGTTTGACTCGCGCAAAATCAAATCGTTGTTTGAACATTGGATGGTCACTAATTATCAGATTAATTAATTTGATTAGATTGATTGATAACATGCTTGTGTGAATACATGGTTGCGATGCATGAATAATGTATATCGGATGAATATTAGATGGGTGGGGTAATTTTAGAAATTGTTGTAATAAATTTGGAATTTATTAATTGGACCTGCATGTCCAGCCTATTACCTCCTTACTATTTGTATTCTCTTCTCACCTATTCCCCTCAATGTAAATGAGGTTTCTTTAGAAGTGTAGTGTAACGGGTAGAAGTAATACTTGTGCTAGCGGGAGAGAGGAAATGGATAGATTTGATCTAGGATCAATGCGTTAAGTATCCATCCGCATATCATTATTACTTTATTTATACGCACTTTATTATGTATTTAGAATGCATGTTAAGGGTGTATGATGATGAGACCTTAACAAAGATAATAAATTGGTTGCCAATTTGCACGCGAAAAACCCTCACAAATATTAAGCGTTTTTCCTTCCATTGAGTGATTCTTACTCAAGATCCAAGACTGGCATTGGTTTGTTGGCCAAAGTCAAGGCCTTTGTTCGTCGAGGATGTGTTTGAATCACGAGAGCTTTATTCCATATCGGTGTCTTGTCCAAGTTGTGGTTTGTTGGCCAAAGTCAAGACCACTTCTTGTCCATCGACATTGATTACGAAGCTTTCCATGGTCAATGGGTCACGCTTAACTGTGATCACTAAGTTTGTTGTGCCAAAGCCAAGCTTAGTTGATTCAGAGGAAAAAGGTTAGGCAATATATTGGATATATTGGCATATATAAGATATATGTTTCGGACTTGGATGTCCCCCTACTGGATCTAGGAATTGGATTGGATCCAATTGATCTTAGAGATCTACCTAGTTAATTATCATACAATTTGTTGGCCAAAGTCAAGATTGTGTGATATTTAACGGGATCCTAGCCCGGTATGAAACACGGTTTCCCAAGTACTCGACAGAGTGTTAGAGGCTCGCCGAAAAATAGTGAGAGGCAAGTATTAAATTTGCAATATTCGTTTAATTACTTGCCATACGTGCTCAATCACAAATATCATTCGTCAAATAAATTAAATGTTAGTTGGACTAATATTTAAATCGTTGTTTAATTAACAGTTGGACTGTATTCAAACAAATTTAATTATAGTTGATTAATATAGTTGGACTATAATAATCATTATATTAATAGTACCTAAATCGTTGATTAAATAGTTGGACTATTAGAATCAAGATAAATTGAAAGATTGACATTTAAAACATAATCCTAGGGAAAATGTATTTAAATGGTTTAATTTTTCAAATTGGGAATTAATTTCAGGATAGTCCTGAAATCTAATAAGTTACTTTATTTGATAAAATAACATATTAGGCCTTAGCCCGGAGTTAAACAAATAGTAGAGCATGATCTTTGGAAGATTCATGTGATGACAACTTTAGTGCTTAATCCATTAAGCTTGTCACAGTCGACTCCTTAATTTCTTTATCAGAACTAAGGGTTAGATCCTTATTGTATGGTAATGAAATTGAAGGATCTTCATAGATCTATTATTAGTTCTTAGAAGTATAAAATTGCAATAATAAACTCTTGGAGAATTCATGACTATTCTCAAGGAGATAAAGTCAAAGTTTGCAATAAGGCAAGTAGCGCAAGGCGCACCTTACTTCGATGTTCTAGAAACCCAAGGCTAGGCCAAAGGCTTCTGGAATGTGGAAAAGGGTAAAGACAAAATCATTATAATCTTCTGGGAAGATAAAGGACATATCCCAAAATGTCTGCCTAAATTGTGGCAAACGGGATCGCGGAAGCGTGACTGCCTTTTGGACAAAGCAGACATGAAGGAATTGAAGACGAGCAAGGCTCTAACTTCAAATATGTTTGTCATAAAATATGTTCACAACTAGTATTAAAATTGGATTTTAAAATACTTAGTGTGGTACATAAATATATACTGATGTTCAGAATCTGCTATGAGCAGGATACTGACTTCAGATTGAGATTAATCTGCGAATCGGAAACGGGACGAAAGTCGTTGTTTTAACCGTAGATACCTAAATTTAGGAACTACATTCGGGTGTGTACCTAAATTTGGAAACTGTTCTAATGTAACTAGTTTGACTAGATACATTATCTCTATATCAGTGTTTAACCCGCTGCGGGTGAACCTTTATATCCTAGAACACTAAAGTGTTTTATTATATAAAGATGATATTCAGATAAACACATTAGATGTGAATAACAACATTTATATTTTGAATATAAATAAAATCTCAAATATATAACATGACAAACAAATAGCTCAAACTGATTTGATCAGAAGAAAACAATTGTGGCATTGTTGTCTGGGACACGATTAAACAAGAATCATATATTCACACTTTTGAAGAGTGGGTACAAGGACTAATTTGATTCCATTCAAATAAAGCCTACGAATCTAGTTTATTGGGCAAAGTGCCTAAAATACTATTTACTGGGTAAAAGTACAAGTGCCACCGATCTGATAGCCCTAGTTCATAGTGAAGCAAGTGGGCCCATGTCTAGCTAGGCTAGAGGTGGATATGAATATTTCGTGACCTTTATGGATGTGGCATCGCGTTGTGGTTATGTGTTTCTTTTGAAACACAAATCGGAAACTTTTAAAGTTTCGACACGAAATAGACAAACAGATCGGCTAAAGTATTAAACTGTCACGGTAAGACCGTAATGGAAAATACTTAAGCAATAAGTTTCTAATATACTTGAAAGAGTATAATATTCTTTCAATGAGGACTCCTCCCAGAACACGTCAATTTGACGGTGTGTCCGAACCGAGTAACCGAATTTTGTTGGACATGATAAGGTTAATCATGATTCGCTCTGAGCTAACATTTCCTTCAAAGGATAAGCTTTAAACAGTGCATAACTTATTTAGAATAAGATTCCATAAAATCTGTTTGACAGACTTCATATTAGATATGAACGGGAAAGAAACCGGTTTTCTCATTCCTGATGATTTAGGAATGCTGGGCATACGTTTGGATGATACCAAACTAGAAACCAAATTGGATAAGTGCCAATTGTAGGTTATCCTAGGGATACCATAAGTATTGTACTTATACAACTCACTAGAGAACAATTTAATTGTTGCTCGCCATGCGGTTTTCCTAAGAGGAATACCTACATGCAGTGGTAAGTGGGAGGATAGTAAAACTCGATGAAAATCGGAGTAATACTATTCCTGGCACCGATTCGTAATGGAACATAAATAGTTCATCAATGATGAAACTATACCAGTAATCTTCGAATACACAAGAACCGCGTAAGTCGGAGAGAGTCAGAAAACAACCTGGGGTATGGGTTTCTGATCTCACCTCATAAAGATATCAATCTTATTAAGGAACACCAACTGACTACGTATGAGGAAGTGATACAAGGCATCAACTCCCTATTATGGCAAAGTGCCATGAATCCGAAATGGATTCCATGTATATCAACTATGTTTGGATACTAGTTGATGTACCGCAAGACATTGTGCCTATTGGTACTATATAAGTCTTCAAGGAAGACATACATGGAAGGCAACATACCAACGTACTAAGCTAGGCTTGTAGCGGAAAGGTATCGTTATCAACATTATGTTGATTTCGATTCAACCTTTTACCTGTTGTCACGGTAAATCCATTTGGATAATGCTTGTTAAAGCTGCATGTTTCATGTGTGAAATATGTCAGCTTAACGGGAAAATCGCTTTCCTGAAAAGGAAACCTTTTTGAGGATGTTTACAACATCCTGTCGATTTTGTCGTACCAAAACTAGCAAACAAGATTTGCGACTTATTCGATTCATGTTTGGATTGAAGCAAGCATTAGGTTCTTGGAATTTTCGTCTTGATGTAATCATAATAGTTTATGATTTAATTCAAAACGAAAATGATTCTTGTGTATATAAGGAGGTTAGTGGGAGCGCACTGACAGTGGATGTCCTATAAATAATGATAATATCTCATTTCTTGGAAATGATATTCCCATAATAAACAATCGGTGAAAGCTTGGCTTTCGAGAAAACTCTCCGAGAAATCGTACATTGAAAAATGTACGTGACCTGGTGTCTAATACGCTTTGAGCATATGGATTCAAAATCAGGCCAATCCATATGATAGTCACTGGATTGATGTTAAGAACATCCGTTAGTATCTTAGAGAACTAAGGATGCTGTCTTAAACTATGGAGAATGAGAACTTAAGTGACTAGGTTCACCATTGCAAGTTCCCTAACCGATAAAGACGACTATAAGTCGCAAAACAGTACTATACAGTTTAAATAACGGAACAGTGAGCTGGAAATCTTCCAAGCAAGATATTGTTACCGAATAAACAACAAATGCGGGTTATTGCTGCAACTGAGGCAGCAATAGAAGCCTTCTGGGTCGATACTAAATCTAATTAGATTAGATATAGTTCTTTTAGTAGCTGAGCTAGGCTGCAGCGCATACTAAAGAATTAATGGTCTCATCAAAGATCCAGACACATACTTCGATATTCATCTGATTCATTCGGATCATACATCGTGGCGATGTAATAACCTTAATAATCGCATCAGACGATAATCATGCAAATCCGCTGACGAAAGCCTTTTCTCAGCAGTTTAAGCCAACCGTACATAGTTCGGGTGTCAGACACTCGAGTGACTGGCTATAGGCCAAGTGGGAGATTGTTGGACAATTATGACTCATAGCGTCACTATTTGTACAGATCATGGTGTTGTTGTACAAATTAACTATGTGACAAAGGAGAATGCTCTCTTATCATTTGTGATTAGATCACCAAGATGTATAAATGATAGGAGGTCCTTATGATTTGTTCTTGGATTGAGAATGATATGAGACAGTATCAGTCCATGAAGGATAAATCATTAAATATCCCTAGTCAGAGTATTATCGAGATTGGACATCGATAAATACGTAAAAGACTAGTATTACACTTGTGCGCGTTGTGAGGGCACAACAACATAGTTCTCATATATTTGGGTATATGATACTCATGCAAGTGTAATAGGAGGTTGTGTTTTACCGATGATTACGGGAAACAGCTTCGCTCTGGATAGACCCCATCGGAATTCCATTGGTAGTATGACTATGTGTCTATGGAAGTCCGAAATCAGTGTAGGTGTATTTATTCTTAACCTGAGACTTGCACCGCTAATACTTGCGACAATCAATATACTTTGGTTGTGGTCGTCCAGGGCTTTAACAGGTTCTGTGTACGCCTCTGCTGGGTATATTGAGAATCGTAGTGTGTTGGGTGTGATGTCGAGATGGAAGTATCACTCCAGTCATAGTAGAGATGATGGTCATGTAGGATACGGAACTGGTTCTCTTATATGCTCGAGCTATCGGGATAAGATGACTAGGTCATGATTATCCGATTATAGAGACTAGTTACCAGAGATCCGATATGTGCTTCGTACGTTGCAGACACAATTCCATCCCCAGGCCTAGCACGTGACATCCGATACTGGATCGAAATACGCAATACTACGTATACTACGCCTGATATAGATCCTTATATTCCTGTAAGGATATTTCTAGAGAATTGGGTAGGCATGGCGCTTTGCTAGAAGCCAACCTTGTCTTGTAAATCGGTATAAAGGTAGTTACAAGGTACTTACGTGTTCGGATAGTCCGACGACCAAATTTACTGCCAACATATTCGAGGATCTCATGGGTCGTTTCCCGAAGATTCACCGATGACGTATGACTCGCACTTTATTAATCTGGGATTAATTGATGATGAGAGAGAAAATTAATCTAGGATTAATTGCGGAGATATTTTATCTGGGATAAAATATCATTAAGGAGAGAAAAATGATTAATTTGGAATTAATCGATTAATTAATATATTCGATATATTATACGAAATTGGATTTCGACGCGGAATTAAAATTAGATTTTAATTCGGGCGAACGAGTTAATTTAGAATTAATTCGTTAGCGACATGAATAGTGATTTCGCTAGGCATAATCATTTAATTACGTCGCAATGGAAAATTCGTTAATTTGGAATTAGCGAACCCGACCCCGGGATTGTTTGCGAGCGCATTCGCATTTCGAATTCGAGTGCGGCACGTAAGTCAAATCAAGCGTCAAATCATTTGTCACTTCAAGCGTCAAATCATTAGTCACTTTGAGTGATGTGACAACTTGTCACTTGATTGATTGAGTGATGTGACTTGATGGAAGTTGATGGTGGAGTGTAATACACTCAAGTGTGATGGCATCATAGACATTTAATATATTTTAAATATTTGTATTTGTTTTGATTTTGGAAATCAATTAATTGATTTTTTGGAAAAATCAAAAGTGGTATTAGATACACTTTTTCCACACAACCATCACAACTCACTCTCTAACTTTTCTCTCCCTCTCATTCACGCCTAGGGCTGAATTTTTTCTTCTAGTTTTGGCTTACTGCCGAGAGCAAAGGGAAGCAAAAGTGTGATGATTTTGTGGCAATATCATCAAGAGCTAGCACTCCGAGAGACATGCGAAGGTGATAGGGAAGTCCACCCATGAGCTTGGAATCATCTCACAAAGCTTAGAGCTTTCATGGAGGAAGATGAAGGCCGAATTTGAGGACTGCCCAGCAGCTCACTGCCGAGAGGTCCAGAGGGTAGAAAATATTTTTTTTTTGTTGCCGCGTCGCTCAACCGATCGATGTGAGTATTCCGCAACTCCCTCGTTGTATTTGCACACATGTTTTATGCTTATAACTCGATCCTCGGGACCGTAGAAACTCCAACACTTCAGAAGAGATCGACCTACAAGTCGGAAACGGGACAATAGTCGATGTTTTGTCCGTTGGGACCTATGTTTTGTATCTGTCATTGGGGCATGTAATTACATTAGGTGACTGTTATTTTGTACCTAGTTTGACTAAGGAACATCATCTCTGCATTTTGTTTAACCCGTTGCGGGTGTACCTTTGTATTCTAGAACACTGGGTGTTTTGTATATAAAGATAACATTTTGATATGTACAGCAGATGTTAATAATAGTTTTTATATTTTGAATGTAAGTGAATCTCAAACATATAACATGACAGACAAAAGGCTCAAATTGAGTAAAACAGATGGAACTCATATGTGGCATTATTGTCTGGGACACATCAATAAGACTCGTATATCCACACTTTCGAAGAGTGGATACTTGGACGGATTTGATCTTGATTCATATGATGTATGCGAATCTTGTTTATTAGGCAAAGTGCCTAAAACACCTTTTAGTGGTAAGGGCGTACGTGCCACCGAGCTGTTAGCCCTCGATCATAGAGACGTATACGGGCCCATGTCTAGCTAGGCTAGAGGTGGTTATGAATACTTCGTAACCTTTACGGATGTTGCATCGCGTTATGGTTATGTGTATCTTTTGAAACACAAGTCGGAAACTTTTGAGAAATTCAAAGAGTTTCAACATGAAGTAGAAAAACAGACCCGCAAAAGTATTAAAACATCACGGTTGGACCATGGTGGAAAATACTTGAGCAATAAGTTTCTCGATTACTTGAAAGAGTATAGTATTCTTTCACAGTGGACTCCTCCCAGAACACCTCAAATGAGTGGTGTGTCCGAACGGAGAAACCGAACTTTGTTGGACATGGTAGGGTCAATGATGAGTCGCATTGAGCTACCAATTTCCTTCATAGGATACGCATTGAAAAGTGTAATACTTATTTTGAATAAGGTTCTGTCAAAGTCTGTTGGACAGACTCCATAGGGAATATGGACAAGAAAGAAACCAGGTTTCTCATTCCTGAAAATTTGGGGATACTGGGCATGTTAAACGTTTGGATGGTACCAAACTAGATCCCAAATCGGATAAGTGCCTATTTGTAATTGGTTATCCTAGGGAAACCAGTAAATATTACTTACACAACCCAAAAGAGAACAAAAATATTTGTTGCTCTCCATGCGGTTTTCCTTAGAGGAATTCCTAAATGCAGTGGTAAGTGGAAGGAAAGTAAAACTCGATGAAAATCAGAGTGATACTGTTTCTGGCACCGATCCCCTCACGGAACACGAATAGTTCATCAGGGATGAGACTGTTCCACAATCTTCTAATACACAAGAACCACGTTGGTCGGAGAGAGTCAGAAAACAACCTAAGATGCATGGGTTTCTGATCTTACCTAATGTAGATGTTAATCTTATTGTGGGATATGAACCGGTTACGTATGAGGAAGCGATACAAGGTATCGACTCCGCTTTATTGCAAGATGCCATGAGTCCGAAATGGATTCCATGTATACCAACCAAGTTTGGACACTGGTTGATGTAACAGAAGGCATTGTGCCTATTGGTAGCAAATGGGTCTTCATGGTGAAGACATCATGGATGGAAACATACAAACATACCAAGCTAGGCTTGTAGCGAAAGGGTATCGTCATCAACATGGTGTCGATTACGATGAAACCTTTTACCAGTTGCCATGATTAAATCAATTCAGATAATGCTTTCTAATGCTGCATATTTCGATTATGAAATATGGCAAATGGACGTCAAAATCGCTTTCCTTAATGGAAACCTTTTGGAGGATGTTTATATATAACACTCTGATGGTTTTGTCGTGCCAAAACATGCAAACAAGGTTTGCAAGTTAAATCGATCAATTTATGGATTGAAACAAGCAATTGCGTTCTTGGAACCAACGTTTTGATGAGATCATATTACAATATAGTTTCATTCAAAACGAAGATGATTCTTGCGTATATAAGAAGGTTAGTGGGAGCGCACTGACATTCAAATTTACTATACGTTGATGATGTATTGCTTCAGAGCAATGACATTCCCATATTAAAATTGGTGAAAGCTTGGCTTTCATTATAATTCTCCATAGAAATACTTGGAAGAGGCAACCTTTATTCTAGGAATAAGGATCTACTGGGATAGATCCAAAAGTTGTTGCCACTCTTCGAGAACTCGTACATTGACAAAGTGTTGGAGAGATTCAACATGGATCAGCCCAAAAGGGGCTGTTTCCAGTGTCACATGGCGTCTCTCTATCTAAGGACGCGTGTCCCAAAACTCAAGATGAGAGAGATACATGAATCAGATCTCATTCGCTTTCACTACAAGAAAAAAGGCCTTTACTGACACTAAGGTTAGTGACACTAGGCTAAAAGTGTCAGAAACGACGTGTAAATGTGCCTATTTCCGTGTTTTTCACTTAAATATCAATAATTACTGACATTATGGTATCAGTGATTTTAGTGTCAGTAATTACTATTACCATAGTATCAGTAAGAAATAAAAAAAAAAAAACGCGTAGTCGTCTGGAGTCGAACCAACACCTCACGGAAGTGACGTTTTTCGCATATATTACTGACACTATAGTATCAGTAAATTAGTGTCAGTAATTAATGATACCTTAGTATCAATAAAAAAAAATTATTTCCTTAAAATCAAACCCTAGCTCATCTCCACTATCCGCTTCTCAAAACTCTCCCCATTCCTCTCAAAACACCTCATCTCCACCTCCACCAACTCCATAACAACAATCATTTCCCCATCTCCCTTCCCCTCTCTCCTCTTCAGCCGCCGCTCCGTCGCCCCTCTCTCCCACGCCGTCCAGTCCCTATCTCCCTCCACCACTCGCTTCTCCCAAATGCGATGCTGTGTCAACCGCTCCGGAAAGCCCGCCTACTCCCCCGTTGCGCCCGTTGTTGCAATATGGAGTTTCATACTCCTAAAGAGGTGAAGCTTCATTTGTTTCAGAAAGGCTTTCTCCAAACGTATTTAGTTTGGACTTGGCATGGTGAATCTAAACCTGATGAAGTCAAAATGGTCGGGATGCTGTTGAGCTGTTAATGGATGCTCGGGACTTTGATGTGGCATATGATATAGTGAATCGTGTTAGGTTGGGGGAGAGGTGGACGGGGCAGTTTCCGGTGAAGACTAAAATGGGGGAAAGGGTTTTAGTTGTGGCAACTAATACTCCGTTTTATGATGATGATGGTACTTTGGTTTGGATTATTTGTATATCTAGTGATTCTCGGCCTTTTCAAGAAACAAGGGTTGCAATGTGGGGTGCTAGGAATTCGGAGCATGATTCTAGCTTTAGTAGGCCTAGGAATACGATTACAGCTAAACTAGGTCTTGATTCTCAGCAACCTTTGCAAGCTGCAATTGCTTCAAAGATATCAAATTTGGTTAGTTTTGTGATTTTTTGGTTTTAGTACTGTTTGCTATGGATAGGCATATTTTGACTGTGAAATTATTGATACAGGCAACCAATGTGAGCAACAAAGTTAAGTCGAGGATTCAATGGGATAATTTTATGGATCGTGAAGATGGAAGTGGGGATAGTCATCATTATGATCATGGATTCTCTGATGCAGCTGTCTCTGATCATAGGGATGATGCAATGTCCAGTGGCGCTAGCACTCCCAGAGGAGATGTACCGCCATGTCCATTTGGTGTATTTTCTCATATTGACGAGAAGTCCCCAGGAAAATCTGGTAGAGATTCTGGTGATGAGAGTGAAGGAAAGCCTGCAATTCACAAGATAATTACCTCTAAGGCAGAACAATGGATGGGTAAGAAAGGCCTATCATGGCCATGGAAAGGGAATGAGTGGGAAGTGTCAGAGGCAAAGACTGCTCGTTTTGCTTGGCCCCGGTCACATAGTGATCAAGACAATGAATCAATTCAGCAGAAGAGTGCCTCTTCTGGCACAAAACCTGAAAGCCACACGTGTGAAGGTAATAGGCCTGCCAATAACGAAGCCTCTGGGTCGGGGTCGGGGTCGGGGTCGTTATCTGTCAATGTTAACAGCACAAGCAGTGTTAGCAGCTCTGGAAGTACCGGCAGTAGTGCTGTTAATAAGGTGGACTTGGACAATGACTGCTTGGATTATGAAATCTTATGGGAAGACTTGACAATCAGGGAACAAATTGGACAAGGTAACCATCTTTCAAATGAATGGCTACTGTTATATCATTTAAAGCTGGTAAGACATTCAAAGATTGACCGGAATGTTATGTCATTAAGTGGTATGACTTATTTGTGCCTTAATTTTCACTTGGCATCCTTATTGGATGTTGGTAATCATAAATGTTCGAACAGTAGTTGATCATTAGCTATGATATTGTTCATTGCTATGGTTTCTTTCCCTTTTTGTATGTATTTATGAGTCTGACCATATATGTAGGCTTTGATTTTGATTTGTTATGTCTCATTTTGATATTAATATGCTATTTGCCCTATCTTTGCAGGTTCTTGCGGTACTGTGTATCATGGCCTGTGGTATGGATCAGTATGTTCCATTGCTCTTCTTTTTTTAACTTGATTCCCATGAACACATGCAAATTGAATTTAGTATCCCATCCGAATTAGAGTGTTGTCTTTACCATCCATCCAAATGGCCAACTGAAAGCTTTGATGTCAATAGATCATGCATTTTATGGACAGACTGTTACTTGATTTGCTAGCATGAAATATCTTCATTTGTATGCCAATTATAGACTTTTCATTTTTTTTGTTTGTTTGTTGCATATGGATAAAATGTCACAAAATAACCCAAACCTATGGTTCTTCCTTGTGCAATACGTTTTACATCCTACTCTTTTATATCTTAGCAAACAGTCATGTTGATGTGGCACCTGGGATCTTTCTTAAGCTCAACAGTTTTTGTAATTCAATGGAAAAGGAACAATGAAAATAAACTTGTCATGTAATAAATGTGTAACTTAGTGATATTCATGTTTGCAGGATGTTGCTGTCAAGTTATTCTCCAGGCAAGATTACTCAGATGATGTGATACATTCTTTCAGACAGGAGGTGTGTTTTGATTTTTCTTTAAATGTTTATTTTTATAGCTTGATCTAAATTTCTCTCTCGATGTAGTTGTTACATTTTTACTAGCCTTGTTTTTTCATCTTAATTTGGTGTCATATCATGGTTGTCTATGAAGGTATCTCTGATGAAAAGACTACGACATCCAAATGTGCTGCTGTTTATGGGTGCTGTGACCTCACCTCAGGGTCTCTGCATTGTTACTGAGTTTCTTCCACGGTTCGTTGTTAACTTCCTTTATTAACATTTTACATCAGAAGCACTGTGATATTCTTTTACCATGTTCACCTATCCAACTGCCACTAATATTTTGTCAGTCAGAACTTGTATTGATTTAACTTGTTTGGTTTGGATTTTAAACCATGGTCTGCCTACCGCCACTTAAATTTATGTTATGTTGATGCAGGGGTAGTTTGTTTCGCTTACTACAGAGGAACACAACCAAACTGGACTGGAGACGGCGTATTCTTATGGCTTTGGATATAGTGAGTGTTTTCTTCTTCTGGGTTGTGGTTGGGGGGGTGTTTTAGGTGGGGTGGGGTTTGTTTATTTATTTCTCGCTTCATGATGGTAATCAGTTCATTATTGGTATTGTGGTGCCACACGTTTGCATTTGTATTGTCCCTGCATGGATCTTCTCTTTTTACAGTGAGACATTAGATACTAGTTTTTTCAGTATTTCTCTTCCATTATACTAATTCATGTTTTATTTTATTCATTTTACCACAGGCACGGGGCATGAGTTATCTTCATCATTGCAACCCACCAATCATTCATCGCGATTTGAAGTCTTCAAATCTTCTAGTCGATAAACACTGGACTGTGAAGGTCTGCCATTAATTTGTCTCGATGTTCTCTATGTCAGACATGAACTTGGAGATAGTTTTTTACCTGATGAAGTTTTGCCATGTTCTGATTGATACTTGTTGAAACCTTTGGGGGATATGGCACCTGTCATCTGATGTGCTTTGAGGTGCAGCATGAATGCTATGGAAGCAGTATTTGATATATTGAGATCTAACATGTTTATCTCATCTATTTTTATGGCAATTACCTGGAATGTTACATTCTAGTACATTTTGAGCTTTGAACTTTTAGTTTCCAGGAATTCCATAATGAACAACTATCTTGTCATCTTGATTTGCTTCCTGCATTTGGAAACAGTATTAGATCATGTCATCTGATAAACTTCATCTGGTTCATGAGATCCTTTTATTTCAGTTTTATGTCCGTCTATATATATATATATATATGTGTGTGTGTGTGTGTGTGTGTGTGTGTGTGTGTGTTATTGATTTGTTTGTTTTGGTGATTATGTAGCGGTATGAAAGATACAACTTGTTATTATGGATGCCATTTGGTTTTTTATATGCATGCTCTTAGGTTGTTGGTATGGTTATTGTCAATAAGTGCTTTATGTGACAAAAATTAGATTAGGGTTATATTTTGTATTTTTATTTGGATGTATTTAATGTTTTTATTTATGAAGATATCGATTTTTTTTGGAAGTCCATCTATTCTTAACATTTGGTTTATAATTTCAGATTTTGTGCCAGAATCATATGTTGGGGATTGTTGCAGGCTTCTCAACAAGTATCATGAATTTTGGTGGGGGCATGACATTTTGATGGGACTTTAAGAGTAGTTTTTGAAATATATATATGTTAATTTAAAGATTGTCTATGGAGTTTTTGTATTCATCATGTGATACTGTTGAATTGATTAATACGATTAATCTATTATATTGCGAATTTTATATAAATGTAATTTTTTAGTTTTTTATTTCATTGAGTTGGTATATATATATATATATATATATATATATATATTATGATTAATTTAATTACAAAAAATAAGAAAATAATTGTGAAATAATACGATTTTTAAATTTTAAAAGATATTGACGGATATTGATACTATAGTAACAATAATTACTGACACTAAAAATCAAATATATGCGATATACTGATACTGCAGTAACAAAATTTACTGACACTATAGTATCACTAAATACTGATGATATAGTGTCAATAATTACTGACACTAAAATAGTGTGAGAGATTACTGATACCATAGTGTCAATAATTTCTGATACTACAGTATTAACGTTTACTGACACTAAGAATCACTGACACTAGAAACTAGTGTCAGTGATTCTGGCTGCGGCAACACTGACACATTTATATAGTGTCAGTAAAACCCTTTACTGACACTAATTTAGTATCAGTAAAAGCCTTTTTTCTTGTAGTGTTTAGCAGTCAGATCGATGTGTATGCCATAACATGTACGCGACCTGATGTCTCATATGCTTTGAGCATCTGTTGTCAGTATCAGGCCGATCCAGGTGATGGTCACTGGATTGATGCTAAGAATATCCTTTAGTATCTTAGACAAACTAAGGATGCTTTCTTAGTTTATGGAGATGGAGAACTTGAGGTGACTGGGTTCACCGATGCAAGTTTCCAAATCGATAAATGCGACTGTAAGTCGCAATCAGGGTACATATTTTGTTTGAATAACAAAATAGTGAGTTGGAAATCTTCCAAGCAATATATTGTTGCCGATTCAACAACAAAAGCGGAATACATTGCTGCGGCTGAGGCAGCAAAAGAAGCATTTTGGATCTATAAAATTCCTAATTGGGTTAGAAGTAGTTTTGTTAGCAGCTGAGCTAAGCTACAACACATGCTAAGGAATTACGGACTCATCAATGATCCAAGTATGTACTTTGACGGTTTCATCTGATTTGTGAGATCATACATCGTGGCGATGTCAAGATCAAAAGATCGCATCAGATGATAACCTTGCATATCCGCTGGCGAAAATGATATCTCAGCATACGATTGAGCGACCTGTACATAGTTCAGGTGTTGGAAACTTGAGTGATTGACTATAGGCAAAGTGGGAGATTGTTGGACAATTATCACCCATAGCATCACTATTTATAAAGAACATGGTGTTTTTGTACAAATTAACTATTTGACAAAGGAAATTGCTCTTTTATCATTTTGTAATTGGATTACTTGGATATATAAATGATAAAAGTCTATATGATTAGTACCTGATTAATAAGATATGAGACAGTATTAATCCACGAAAGGTTTAATCATTAAATATCCCTAGTCATAGTATTTTTGAGACTCGACATCGATAATGCGGAAAAGACTAGTATTACACTTGTGCGCGTTATGTAAGATTAACATCATAGTTCTCATATATTTAAGTATTGGATACTTATACAAGTGTGATATGAGGTTCTGTTAGCCGTTGGACCGGGAAAAGCTTCGCTCTGGATAGACCCCTCAGAATCCCATTGGTAGTATGACTATGTGTCTATGGGAATCCGAATCAGGGTAGATGTATGTGGTCTTAACCTGAGACTTGCATCGCTAATACTTGCGACAATCAGTACGCTTTGGTTTTGGTCATCCTGAGCTTTAATTGGTTCTGTGTACGCCTCTTTTGGGTATACTGAGAATCGTAGTGTATTGGATGTGATGTCAAGATGGAAGTATCACTTTACTCATATGGAGATGATAATCACGTAGGGATACAAAAATAGTACTCTTAAATGCTGCAGCAATTAGGATGGTATGACTAGGTCATGATTATCCGATTACAGAGACTAGTTGCTAGTGATCCGATATATACTTCGTACGAGGCAAACACAATTCCAGCCCAGGCCTAGCATATGACATCTGATACTGGATCGCAATACGGAATACATTATATACTATGCCTGATACAGATTATATATATTCAATGTTGAATATATTTCTGGAGAATTGGGTAGGCACGATGCTTTGCTAGAAGCCAACCATGTCTTGTAAATCGGAAAGAACGTGGTACCGGGTAAGCACGTGTTCGGATAGTCCGACAATCGTATTTACTGCCAACATATCCAGGGATCTCTTGGGTCACTTCCCAAAGATTCACCGATGACATTTGACTCGAACAGTATTAATTTGGGACTAATTATGAGAGAGAAAATTAATCTGGGATTAATTACGGCAATAATTTTATTTGGGATTAAATTCGTCAAGAAGAGAGAACGCGATTAATTTGGAATTAATCGGCAAAGTAACTTTAATAGTTAAATTGGATTTTACTATTTAATTGGGCTAAAATAATATATCAGATATATTAATTGAAATTGGATTTCAATGCGGAATTAAAATTGGATTTTAATACGGAATTAAAATTGGATTTTAATTCAAGCGAACAAATTAATTTAGAATTAATTCGTAAGCGACTTCCGTAATAATTTTACAGGGTATTATTATTTAATTAAATTAGATTTAATTACGTAGCGACGAAAATTCGTTTAGTAGGAATAAACGAACCGGGCCCAAAGTCTGTTGTGTAAGCCAACTTGAATTTAGAATTCATAAATAGGTGGGACCCACAACTTACATCACAAGTCACTATTTGTGATGGAAGTAGTTGGCTACTTTAAAAAGGCATCTTTTTGGTCAAAACACAAACATTTTTTACAAGTTAGGAACTATTCACTATCTCTCCCATTTCTTCTCTCATGGTCGAATATTGTGTCACGACCCCATCCATAGGGCGGGCCCAACCCTAGAAGAGGTCCGCGATCAACTTCAGCTCGAGCACTCTATATGCCAAATCAACCAATTAAAAACACACAAATAATACATCACAAATTACAAACTCATAAAGTATACACAACCTTTATGGTTTACAACACAAGACTTTAAAAAAAATGCAAATGACGACTCGAATGTCTGGACCAACCCGTAAATACAACTGTGGCACGTGGATCCCAATCTGGTACTGCTCCTGCTATTCTCGCGAACTACCTATCCATGCAAAAGCTCTGAATAAATCTATATCCTCGCCAGAATCGAGCTCCAACGATCTCCAAAACTCTCAAAGAAAGATCCACTGGTCAACAAACATCTCAAGGATCAGAGCGATGGCTTCGGAACTTGCTGATACGCTTAACGAGGCAAGCGGGCCCCACAACGAAGATCGGGCCCCACAACTAAAAAGCGGGCCCCCCACCACCAGAAACTTTCAATGGTGGATATATATATACCAAAACGCTCGTATAATCGAGAGCAACAATCTGAAACGTTCGGATCACCGATCCAACGGTCGGATCTCAACTTCCAATACAAATCCCGAATTACCGGTAGATATAAAACGGAAAACAACCGAAACGATGTCGGATCGGGAAGTGACCACTGGCGTTGGAAAGATCTCGGCCTGAAAAGTGCTCACTCGCCGGAGGTGGCCGTCAGAAGTGATCGGAGGTGGCCGGAAAATGCAGAATTAATGGCGACGAATCGCTCCCTTCAGGCGGCGCGTGGTGGCGGCGGTTTAAAGATTTGGCAAAAGGAGAGAAAAATGAAATTTTAGGAGAGAGATATAATCTTCTTTATTTTTGCTTTGCTGATATCTTCGTACACGTCTCCCACTGTCCCCTTTAAAAACTTCAAAAGAAATTTTTTTATTTTTTTTACACGTGGTATTACAATCTACCCACCTTACAAAAATTTCGTCCCCGAAATTTCTCATTCCTCAAATAATCTGGATATTTTTCCTTCATATATTTTTCCAATTCCCAAGTTGCCTCTCGAATATGATGATTTGTCCACAAGACCTTTACAAGGGGAATTTGTCTGGATCTCAACTCTTGGACCTTCCGTTCTACAATCATCACAGGCTTTTCTCCATAAGTCATATTCTCACTCAGCTCGACTGGTTGGTTCTCTAGGATGTGAGTAGGATCTGGTACGTACTTTTTCAGCATCGACACATGAAATACATTGTGAATCCTTTCCAACTCCGATGGTAATGTTAGACGATAAGCCATATTGCCCACTCTCTCCAATATCTCGTAAGGACCAATAAAGCGGGGTGTTAACTTTCCTTTCCGGCCAAATCTCAAAATTCCCTTCCAAGGAGAGACTTTCAAAAAGACTTTATCCCCCACTTGGAACTCAATGTCTTTCCTTCTATGGTCAGCATAACTCTTCTGTCGACTCGCACCTCTAACAACCTAGATCGAATCAGTCTGATTCTCTCTGACGTCATATCTACCAAGTCTGAGCCATGAATCTGTCTATCTCCAACCTCGCCCCAACAAATAGGGGTTCTGCACCTCCTCCCATACAATGCCTCAAATGGAGCCATACCGATACTTGCCTGAAAGCTGTTGTGGTATGCAAACTCTATCAAATGAAGATGATCATCCCATCCTCCAGTAAAGGTCAAAACACACGATCTCAGTAGGTCCTCCAATGCCTGAATAGTCCGCTCTGTCTGCCCGTCAGTCTGAAGATGAAATGAGACGTTCGTAGAAATCTTTGATCCGATAGTCTTCCAGAAACTCTCCCGAAAATGAGAAGTAAATCCGACAACTCTATCCGATACAATCGATAAGGGTACACCATATAACCGCACAATCTACTCCACATACAGTTCTGCTAGTCTCTCTGGTCCCCACGTAACTCGAATCGGTAGGAAATGAGCAAACCTAGACAATCGATCAACTATTACACAAATTGCATCATAACCAAACCGTGTCCTCGATAGTCGTACCACAAAATCCATCACGATATTTTCCCATGGCCACTCAGGTCTAGTTGAAGACTGGAGTAATCCAACCGGTTGATGATCTCTTATAACCTACTAACAAACTAAACACCGAGATATAAACACTTAAATCTCTCTCTTCATTCACAACTTCCAATAAGTCTTCTTTAGATTTATAAACATCGTAGTGCTCTCAAATTTCATATAATAATGATTATCGTGTGCCTCATCCAAGATCTCATACTTAAGCGTTCCAGTAGGTGGTATTACAACCCTATTACCAAATAGTTATATATCCTCTGAACTCAATCTGAAAGTAGTAATCTCATTCTTCCCAATCTCTGCTTTCCAATTTTTTTTTAATAGGCTAAACCGCTTGTGCTATAATAATTCTTTCTAACGGTGTGGGTCGAACCTTCATATTGACCAGAATACTCCCACTATCGAACATTCCAAAAGTCAAACTTACCAATGTCATCTCCTCAAAAATTCTCTGTCTAACTCTAAAAAAAAAAAATTAATCACATTCTTCCTACTCGGTGTATCAGTAACTTGATAATCAATAATACAATCATAGTCACTTAGAAACTCTATCCAACATGTCTATCTCCAAAATTCAGATGTTTCTTAGTGGAAAAATATTTCAAACTCTAACAATCATTATACATCTCACACTCACCATCATATGAATAATGCCTCCAATTATTATTATCCTAACCTGTACCGCAACTTACAAACCAGCTATCCTGTCTCCAAAAGAGAAGGGCTCCACCAATGGGTCATACTCAAACAACATCTGTAAAGAGCTTTTGGAAGTTTACGCATAATCCAACATCTTAAGATTCCCACTACTAAAAAGAGGATTTCCAGGTCCCACATATTTCCGCTTTACATCTTGTTACCGTGACAATAATTATCATTTCCAATCATGCATGAATACTGTGAAAATATCTGATCATGGAGAATTATAGATATCTCTTCCTATAAAGAGATGCATGAGTTCTTAAGGAATTACTCAAATTTCTTTCATGGCATCCTCATCTGCCAATCCTAACCCATGCTCAAAATCTACCAGAGCGAAGGTGATATACCAAAAGCTTTGTAAATGGCCAGTCACAGATCGAGCAGTTATAGACTCTAAATACGTTCGAGACCTTTGGAGAGACATCTACGATTCTCTCAATGAAGCTCCGTCCGCTCTTTTGCCCAAGAGATTGCAATGGATGTCATGGCGAGAGTTCCTACCAACTTCATGAGGTGGTGTTACATTCTTAGAACCATTTGGAATGGAAAAACAGATGGTTTAATCCAATACAAAAATAATTCTGCGATTGTTCACTGTGGATATCACAGATTCCATTCCACAGTTTTCATCAACAGTCAGGATTTCTTCAATCATTGCCAGTGGAGTCTCGGCACCTTGTTTGAACTTGGTTTCCTAAATGGATTTATTCTTGGACCAAGTCCAATCCATCCTAACTATCCTGGTATCTCAGAAGCCAGCCTAAGTGAACTTCCTCCATTTGTCAGTAATATTTTACATCGATGGTATAAACGACACAAAAGTATTACCGTCTGGATCGAAACCATTACTCCAGAATGGTCGGATGACTATTCAATCGTTTACCACCCAATTCATCTTATAAGAATCATACCATCACGTCAACTCACTAATTGGAGACTCATAAGTTGGCCATCAAGACCGAAGCTTAGAGCTTACTATGATTACGATGATATTTTCCTAGTATATATTACTTTTCGTCAATCCTGTGATCTTAGAGCTCTCTCCGCAGACTCAGTCCGTCGAAGTCTAGAAAGCAATACCAATGATAAAGACTGGCAACTCTTCACTACTATCGAAGAATCATATAGAAGTATCGTTCAGGGCTACAATAAAATCAAGTTTCCTGACAGTCTCGAAATCCAAATCATCAACGGCCTCATTCTTATGTCTCTACGCGCGAAACGTCAATGGGAATATTATCAATTCGAAGATGATCATGTCCTTGCAACGCAACCAAGTTGTTATATTCCATAATGTAATCATAAATATTGTTTAATTATATATGAGTATCAACAAAGTCTTCTTTCTCATCTCTCAAACACCAAAGTTCTAATGTCTTCGACCTACTAACTCACAACGATGTTATAACTGCGACAGAAGGTTCATGTTAGGTACAACCATAAAAATCACGTCAGATACAACTACAGGAACAACGATGTAGGCAACTTGTCAGAACTACTGGATGTATAAGTCTAGAACCATCAATATCATCAACAATCAGCGGAATACCAGATAAGCTATATCAAATTCAAGATCTATCAACTAAGTGTGAGGTCTTTCTATACTATTCCTCGAAAATTTTCACGCATCGTCACACTATCCCTCTCCCCGTTGAGTACCAGTACCACGGCCACGTCCAGACATTTTCCTACAGACACAAACTACCCTTAATACTCTCATCCAATGCAATATGTCTACAGAACCTAAAACCCTAAGCTCTGATACCAAATCTGTCACGACCCCCTCCTTAGGGCGGGCCCAACCCTAGAAAGAGGTCCGCGATAAACTTCAGCTCGAGCACTCTATATGCCAAATCAACCAATTTAAAACACACAAATAATACATCACAAATTACAAACTCATAAAGTATACACAACCTTTATGGTTTACAACCCAAGACTTTAAAAAAAATGCAAATGACGACTCGAATGTCTGGACCAACCCGAAAATACAACTGTGGCACGTGGATCCCAATCTGGTACTGCTCCTGCTATTCTCGCGAACTACCTCTATCCATGCAAAAGCTCTGAATAAATCTATATCCTCGCCAAGAATCGAGCTCAACGATCTCCAAACCTTTCAAAGAAAGATCCACTGGTCAACAAACATCTCAAGGATCAGAGCGATGGCTTCGGAACTTGCTGATACGCTTAACGAGGCAATCGGGCCCCACAACGAAGATCGGGCCCCACAACTAAAAAGCGGGCCCCACCACCAGAAACTTTCAACGGTGGATATATATATACCAAAACGCTCGTATAATCGAGAGCAACAATCTGAAACGTTCGGATCGCCGATCCAACGGTCGGATCTCAACTTCCAATACAAATCCCGAATTACCGGTAGATATAAAATGAAAAACAACCCAAACGATGTCGGATCGGGAAGTGACCACCGGCGTTGGAAAGATCTCGGCCTGAAAAGTGCTCACTCGCCGGAGGTGGCCGTCAGAAGTGATCGGAGGTGGCCGGAAAATGCAGAATTAACGGCGACGAATCGCTCCCTTCAGGCGGCGCGTGGTGGCGGCTGATCGACGGAGGAGTGGCGGCGGCGGTTTAAAGATTTGGCAAAAGGAGAGAAAAATGAAATTTTAGGAGAGAGAGAGAATCTTCTTTATTTTTGCTTTGCTGATATCTTCGTACACGTCTCCCACTGTCCCCTTTAAAAACTTTCAAAAGAAATTTTTTTTTTTTTTTTTACACGTGGTATTACATATTGCAACTCTTGGAGGGCAATTTTTGTTCTTGCTAGCACATAAGGAGTCAAAGAAAGGTGATAGGGAAACTCAGCCAAGAGTTTGGAACTTAAAAGGAAGGCTTGGAGCTTCTACATCCAACCAAAACGTTTTGAACTTCAACCGATCAATGTGAGAATTTCCGCTACTTATTTTGATTTATTCACACTATAATCATGTTTAGAATCCTTGGGCAAGTCTTAGAGACACTAACATAAACAACAAATCACGTATATAGGACAACCAGAGATACAGAAATCCATCATCTTATCCTGAGTGTAGAGGCCACCCTAAGTAGCCAACCAAAGCAGGAAAACATGTCTCGGGATAGCTTTACGAGATCAAACAACTCACCACCAACTCCTCATAGTACTCCTCAGCCTCAAAGCCTCCCAAGCATTCATGACCGAAAAAATTACCTATTTGATCATCCTCTAAAACCAACTCATCCTCCTTCGAACTACAAGGAAGACAATCCAAAGGCAAAGAGTGAGCCAAATCAAGAAGAGTAGCCGACCTCGCCGTGGGCCAACTCCAAGAAGATCCATCAATAATTGTAGATACCCTATCCGTTCTATCGAACCCATAATCATATATGACTCTCTCACCCATAGTATCCATAATTGGCCCTAAAGGATGCCAATTATCAAACCACAATAAAGCCCTCTCACAATTCCCAATCCTAAACCTCATCCTCCAACGAACCTAAGAAAAAATGCCTAAAATCTTCTGCCAACTCCACGAACAATCCCCATGAAAATTCACCTCCCAAAAACTCTGTCATCTCAACAAGTAAGTGTTGACCCAAGTACACCAAATAGAAACTTGACCCGAGCAAATAAATCAAAAATGCTTAGTAATAGTTACCCTATTCCAATCCTCCAATCTCTTGATTCCCAAACCCCCTTGCTCCACAGGCAAACAAACTTTATCCCTAGCCACATTTGCCTCAGTAGAAAAAAAACTCATTACCCTTCCATAGAAAAGATCTCAAGGTTGCCTCCACATTCCTAATAGCAGACTTGGGCAAAATGAATAATGAAGACCAATACACCTGAATAGAAAAAAAACACCGACTTGATGTACTAAAGATGCCTCACATAGGACAAAGTCATACAACTCAAACTTTTGGCATGCCCAATAATACGCTCTATAAATACAGTACAGTCGGAAGCCCGAAGCTTTGTGGAAATCAAAGGAACACCCAGATATTGCACTGGAAGCACACCTTCTTGAAAGCCCAAAAGCCTAAGCAGTCGTTTCTTTGGAGCTGAGGAAATACCATAGATCAAATGATTCTTAGTTGGATTTGGAACCAAGCCAGACAATGCCATAAACTGTTGGAGACAATCCCTAATAAAAAAAATTGAAGCCTCATCAGCCCTGCAAAAAATCATGAGATCATCTGCAAAACAAAGATGAGCAAGATGATCTTAAGAATAATGCCAATGGAATTTGAAGCCACTCTAAAGAGCCATTTGTTGGGATTTTAGCGCGGGAGCAGCGGAAGTGCGGGGTTCGGGCGAAATCGTAACTTTAAAAACTTTTAAGCTTACCGAATAAATTATTCAATATCCAATATGAATAATTCATTCATATTTCACCTAAACATATTTATTCAATATCAAATAACGACATAAATAAGTTAGAAACACTACGAAACTTTTACGTAAACGTTTTTCTGCAAAATGGCATAAAATACGTTTTTGTCTGAACCGACCAACCAATACATATGGGAGCTGCCCAGGTCAGCCCCAATAGTACTTGAGAAGTTCATGGGCTGCCCAAATAGTGGCCAATTCACTGTTTGGTTAGCGGATACCCGGTAAGCCCGAAACTCACCCAGTAACGCCATTTTTCATCGTTTTCGCATATTTCAACTCCGAAACAATTTCTGGCAATTGTTCCAATGCCCAAAACACATCCAATACATTTATACAACATACGTTTCATCACCAAAATTACAGAAACTCCATATCTGATTTGGTAACCAAAAATATCATTTTTTCATGCTTTAAATCCAATTTTCTCAACATTAATCATATTAATACTTACACCAACCAAAGTCACCATAAATAAAGAACTCAAGAACAATTCTAGGATTTACAAGAGTGGTCAGAACACTCTAGAATGGAAACAAGTCATCAAATGACAAAATTGAACTAATATTACGCTAATATCATTCAATCTAACTTCACACATGCATTTAGCCTCCAAATCCATCCTCCAATTCAAAAAGCCCCAAAATATAAGAAAGGAAGAAACCCTAGAACTTGTCTAGATGCTCAAGAACAAGAAACAAACTTTCTAAGTTTAAGAGTTATGAAGATTACCTCCAAACCTCCTAATTTCCTTAAACCTTTTTTTTGATTTCTTCACTTTCTTCCTTGATTCTTCAAGAAAATTTTGGGAGTTTTCTTAAAGAGAGGATTCGGTCGTGGATAATTGTTAAAAGAGAAAACAAAAAATTTTCACTTTAAATACTAAGCATAACTGACTTTAGGGGGGAGAAGGGCATTTTGGTTATTTGGTCAATTAATCTAATTAAATAATAATAATAAGCTTTAAGTTAACAAATCCAATTCATAAAGTTTAAGCTTAAAAGAATCATGCCACATGTAACCAATAATAATCAAACATATTGCATAACAATTATGTAATATTGAAATAATTTAATTATCTAGATATTTAACATTTAAACATCTAAATAATTAATTAATATGATTATTTTTATTTATGTATTTTTATTTACATTAAATAACAAATACATATATTAATGGCATGTGTCAAAGTCTCTTTTGACAATTAATTAATATATATCAAATCAAATCTTGTATCAAATTTAAATACATATTAATTATTAATTGACCGAAATGCCCATAATGCATGTATTTTCGTTTAACCATTTAAACGATTAGAATTAACTCATTTAATTTGGTGAAGTATTATTAATGATCTATATTATTCATAACGCGTTGGCCAAGTGCTCAACGAGTACACTTTATATGTGGGACTCTCTAAATTTAGGTTTATCATTCACGAAATCCAATTTCGTGTCCATAATTCACCTACTCATGAATTATGACGACCACAGATAATCTCGCTAAACTATGCAAGTCGAGGTCATTACATACGTACAATCCCTCCGTCACAGGCTATCAATATTACACCGGGGATATATATAAGAACGTCAAATCCCTAAGGTATAATATAGTCGACTTTTAAATTTACGATCGCAAATACGTACATGATACATATGCCCTGTACACAGGACTGACGGATTCTATCTGATACTCACACGATATCATGAGCATCAGTCCACACCCAACGAACATGCGGAGGTCTGATCTAAATAGATCGATGACATGACTGCATCAAAGTGTGGAGGATATCTCATATATCTACAATGGTATCTCAAGTCGAAGGACCACTATGCTACTCGACTCGAGAATATTCCTATTGACGTTGGTGTACCATATATTAGGAAATCATCAGTGCGTCGTTAAATGTTTATCAAATAAACACCTACATGTATATACGAGTTTCCCAAGACTCATGGTTCATTGGGATAAACCATCGGACCAAGTCACGATATACGACATGTAATGGTCTCAGTGGATTTTACTAACTGACCCGTGTTAGTAAATCTTGACCATGAACTTTATTTGATAATATACTTCTAATAGTGACATTTCCCAATGTCAATTACAAACCCTTCTCTTCACAAGAAACCCTAGCCTCCTTTCTCATCTTCTCAATGAGATTGAAAAGAGAGAAAAATAAGAGAAAATAGAAGAGAAAATTTTCTCAAGAAAAATTTTCAACAAGTGAGTTGATTCGAACCCACCCTCACGGATTTCTGATGGTGAGACATAACACGGAAGATTGAGTGGTGGATCTGATTCCTTATGCATGCTGACGGAAAAATTTGACTCCAGAATATTACATGCCATCTCACGTGAACAAACAAAGTAATTGCAAATTGAAGAAACAAAGTGGCTCACCAATTGTTAATTACAAGGGAGCCAAACAGTCATGGCCAATCTAAAAGGAACAAAACCAGCCTAATGCGTGAAACTTTTGATTGAATGATGTTCGCATGATGATGATCAACAACAATGGGCTTGCATGATCTTAATTGGTCAAAGATGCTAATGGGCTTATGAAAAGCAAATTAATGGCAATTGATCATGAAGTATTTTAGTTATCATCATCACGGAATATTGAAGAATATTCATACAACAAGCCAGTGCAATATGCATGGCTTGGAGGAAGCCAAACAGTCGCTGGAAATCTGGAACAAGTGCGCATGGTTCTGGAAGGTGAACAGTCACTGTGCATGAATTATTTATAGGGTGTAATATGTATGATGTGGCTGGTGATATTTGTTCTTATTATTG
Source organism: Zanthoxylum bungeanum (assembly GCA_019454045.1). NCBI lineage: Eukaryota > Viridiplantae > Streptophyta > Magnoliopsida > Sapindales > Rutaceae > Zanthoxylum > Zanthoxylum bungeanum. Next base: position 50,874 of record SKCR01048464.1, read on the forward strand.
ATCAATTGGACTTTTCAAATGGCGTACTGGATTTTGCTGTAACATCCCCAGCACGGGAATATTACCGGCAAACAACAGATCCCACTGTCGCCTAAGCTTCTACCACATGTACTAGGACACTTGCTTTTATCTTAATGCTATGCAATGTTTTCTGAATCACACATGCAAACTTAAATGCTTAAATAAACTTGAATGCAAGATCAGGAAATCAAATATATGCATATATACATGGCTAAGAGTATTATAATATGTATACAATATCAACACATGTCGAATGATACAACAAAATGACATCTCAGAGGACTACACTCTATATGAACATAGCTCTGGAAAGATGGACCCGACGACTAGTGATTGCAGTGTCACACTTTTCCTCGAACTACGTCTCCAAAAACGGCATATGGCTCACCAAAAGAAGAATCCTGCAAAAGAACTTGGAAGTGGTGGGGTGAGTCCAGAGGATCTCAGTGAGTGGAGCTACAAAATAAGAAACTGAATCAGAATATTATATGAAATCATTTATACTTAAAGCATTTCCAAAAACTTTCCTTGAAAAATGGTTCTTTTTCTTTTTAACTGGAAATCCTTTTTCTGAAAACTTTCTGAGAAAGATATCTCTAGTGTTGTAGAAAAACTTGACGCATGGCAGCGTTACGTATTGCCGTCCCTCTATACGCCTAACTGGAGCCATAAGTGCAAATCGATGACTTTGGGGCGTTACGTATCACTGTCCCCAAAGCATGCCACCCATGTCCCTGAAACTGGTGGTCTTCGGGCATTACGTATCGCCGTCCCCCAAGCCATTGAACTAGAACTGGGGGTGCGGATCCATGCTACCCTCCAAGTTCTGAAACTAGGGTCTAAAGGCGTTACGTATCGCCGTCTCCCTAACCCTAAACTACGTGTTCACACGGTCTTTGTCCGTGAGCTGAGGTGGGTTTTTCCCCCATGCCTCAAAAAACATAAAAATATTACTATTAAACTTTAAAACTTTCAAATAAAATCACACTTAATACATAACTGATAATTAAATAAGGCTAACACCCTAAGACTTTAAAAATAAGTCTGAAACAATAACAATTGTATACAAATCAACTTTGAAAGAAAAAGCATCCACTCACATATTTGAAGTTCGATCAAGTCCCATTTATGTCGCTGGGGGCGAACGCAGCTCCTGATGAGTATCTATATGGAATACACTGAATTAGAAACATCAGTTATAAAATATGGTTCGTAATCACATAAAATTCCTTAATCTAATTGTATTACCCTCTTAGAACATTTATATTTCTTAAATGAAATGTAAAATAAAAATTTAGACTCTTGGTTACGCGTCGCATCTTTTAAAAAAAATTATGGTTTCCAATGTCGTGTCGCGACGCTGGTCTCCTACGCATCGCGACGTACCCGACGTAGATCTTTTAAAAAAAATTATGGTTTCCAATGTCAATGTCACTTCTGTACATCGACGTGGATTACGAAACTTTCCCACTGTCAATGGGTCGCGCTTAACTGGAATCATTAAGCTTGTTGAGCCAAAGCCAAGGCTTAGTTGATTCAGAGGAAAAGGTTAGGATATATATATTGGATATATATTTGGACTTGGAGGTCCACCTACCAGATCTAGGAATTGGATGGGATCCAATTGATCTTAGAGATCTACCTAGTTAAGTTTCATACAGCTTGTTGGCCAAAGTCAAGGTTGTGTGTTATTTAACGGGATCCTAGCCCACTAGGAAACTAGGTTTCCCGAGTACTCAACAGAGGGTTAGAGGCTCGCCGAAAAATAGTGGGAGGCCAGTATTAAATTTGTAATTTCTTTTAATACTTGTCAAATACGTGCTTTTAAATTATTTTCGTCGTTATATATTTATATTAGTTGGATTAATATTTTATTGTTTTCTTTGAACTGTTGGACTGTATCATAACTTCATTTGTAGTTGATTATATAGTTTGACTATAGTAATCATTACATTTGACTATACCCGATATTGTTGATTGAATAGTTAGACTATGGCAATCAAGATGACTGAAAAGATTAGCGTCAGAGACATCGTTATGGGTGATAATGTCTTTAATGACTCCAATTTTCCAGACTGGGAGATGAATCTCAGGATTGTCCTGGGAGCCGAGAAGTTGCTCTATGTAATAGACAGACCTCTCAAGCCTGAGCTTGGACATGAGCGAGTTGTTGATCATGAGCTTTGGAAGACTCACAATGATGACAACTCAACTGCTCAGTCCGTCATGCTTGCCGCAATGACCCCTCAATTTTGTTTTCAAAACAAGGGATTGGATCCCTACAACATGATGTTGAAATTGAAGGACTTTTATAGATCTAACCTTATATCTCAGAAGTATGAATTACAGAAGAAGCTCTTTCACTCTCGCATGTCAGAGGGTACATCTGTCGAGCACTATGTGTCGCAGATGATTGCTGACATCGAATAGCTAGGTCGGCTAGGCATAACCTTTGAGGCTGAGACTTCCTTAGATTTGATCTTACAATCTCTGCCTGACTGTTGGGGCGGGTTCATCATTAACTACAATATGATGAACCAAGAGAAGACTCTTGGAGAGTTGATGGCGATGCTAAAAGAGGCAGAACCAGAGCTTCTGAAGGGCAAGAAGTGCGATGCGCACTTCACTTCGACATCTTAGAAGGCCAAGGCTTGGCCGAAGGCTTCTGGAGGTGTAAAGAAGAAGAAGAAAAGAAAGGGCAAGGCCAAATCATCAAAGTCTACTGGGAAGGAAAAGGAAAAATCCCAAGATGTCTGCCTACAGTGTGGCAAATGGGGTCACTGGAAGCGTGAATGCCGTGAGTACAAGGCGCACATGAAGGAAGTGAAGGCGGGCAAGGCTCCGGCTTCAGGTATGTTTGTTATTGAAATAAACATGTCTACTTCTAGTTTTAAAATTTAGATCTTTGATTTTGGATGTGGTACTCATATATGTAATGATGTGCAGGATCTGCAGATTAGCAGGAGACTGGCCTCAGGCGAGATTGACCTACGAGTTGGAAACGGGACTAGAGTCGCTGTTTTGACTGTAGGGAATTTTATTTTGGAACTGCCCTCGGGGCATGTAGTTAATTTAGTAGACTGTTATTATGTACCTAGTTTGACTAGAAACATTATCTATGTATATTGTTTGACCCAAAGCGGGTATACTTTTGTATTCCGAAATATTGGGTGTTTTGTTTATAAAGATGATTTTGAGATATGTACTGCTGATGCCAATAATGGTCTTTATATTTTGAATATAAATGAATCTCAAACATATAATATGAACAAAAAAAGGCTCAAAATGAGTAAAACAGATGAAACTTATCTGTGGCATTATCGTCTGGGACACATTAACAAGACTCGCATATCCACGCTTTCGAAGAGTGGATACGTGGACAGATTTGATCCTAATTCATATGATGTATGCGAATCTTATTTATTAGGAAAAATACCTAAAATGGCTTTTAGTGGTAAAGGTTTTCGTGCCACTGAACTGTTAGCCCTCGTTCATAATGACGTATGTGGGCCCATGTCTAGCCAAGCTAGAGGTGGATATGAATACTTCGTAACCTTTACGGATGATGCATCGCGTTATGATTATGTGTATCTTATGAGACACAAGTAGGAAACTTTTGAGAAATTCAAAGAGTTTCGACACGAAGTAGAAAAAAAGACCGATAAAAGTATTAAAACATTACGGTTGGACCGTGATGAGTGGTAATTATATCACTATTTCCCACTCATTTAACATAATATTTTGTATAGTTTCTCGAGTTTTATGAACTTTTTGATGTGTTTTTGTTTATTTTGCAGATAAAAATAATATTGGGACTTAATGGAATCAATTCGGGGCTAAAACGATGAAATCCGGAGGAAAAAAGGTCAAAAATGAAAATTTACTGTACGCGTCACGAAGTGCAGTCCTAAATTCCAATTCTGCGCAAGTTTGGTATTTTGACCATAATATTTTCATCCAATATCCGATTGAGATGATTCAAGTTGAAGATTAAAGAAGACTCAAGGATCTACAACTTTGAAATTTTAAATAATTTCGAATTCTGATGTTTGCAAGACCGAAATTAATGAATAATCCAATGTGTTTTGTGTAATTACTAAAGTCATTATCAAAAAATAAAAAAATGGAAAATGACAATTTATAATTGTCAAACTTCCACAAAACATTCTTGCATGTTTGGTGGAGTGTTTTATGGAGTGTCTTGTGGCATGTTTTGTGGAGTGTTTGGTGGAGGCTTTTGTGGAGTGTTTGGTGGAGTGTTTGGTGGAGCAATTGGTGGAAGCCTTTAGATTTTCCTATAAATACCAAGCCATTTCATTTGTAATTCTCATGCTTTCCTTAGGTTTTTGTAAGGAATTTAAGGATTCCATCTTGTTTGTTTATTTTTTGTAATTTAATTTATGCATTTTTATTTTCAGTAACAGTAGTAGTTTCTTTTCTTTTCTTTTCTTTTCTTTTCTTTTATGTTTAGTAGTTAAATTTCAGCTGGGGGAAGGGTGAAGCTTTTATTATTTTAGTTTAGATCAATCTCCGTTAATTATAATATGGAAATTATAATTTAAATTAAAGGATTACCGCCTTAATGGTTGGTTTTAGTTATTTGACATAATGTGACACTGCCTATATGGCCGGTTTTTAGGTGACAGATGATTACCGCCTATATGGCTGGTTTATGGACAAATGATAACATCGCCTTTATGATCGGTTGGACTTAATTGAAAATCTGACATAATTAGGATACCTCCTGTATGGTCGGTTGGTAATATCACTGATAATTTTTATATTATAATAAGGGAGATTTCTAAATTAGAATTAGTAAAGGTGGAACCTCTAACCCCCAATATTTTATTTTTATTCTAGGGAAGTGATGAAACATAGTATCCACACACTTAATAATTGATTTTCTTTTTATAGGTAATTCTTTAGTTTGTTTATTGAGTCTTAAGCTTAATGCTTCTTGTTAATTGGCCATTAATAAGATTTATTTAGTAAACTTAAAATGAACTTGACGAAGGGATTTTAGGTTTCAGCCTTAGATTCAATAGCCCACGATCTTCCTTGAGGATAGATAACCCTTTAATAGATTTCCTTACAGGATAGACATATACCTATCGGGCGGGGGTAGCCAATTTTGGAACTTGAACTTAATGAATTCAGGTAACTTGGTTAACATAGACATATGATTAATTGGGTTATTTGGGTATTTGCTTCTGACCATCGACAGAGGCTTTTGCATATCTTCGTGTTCCAGGTTAGCAAACTGACTTATTAGACATGTATAAGAGAATAAATTATTCTTTAGGATAATATTGTGTGGAATCATAACCCTAGATCTTTGTGTCTTTTATTTATTTTTCTTAGTATTTTCTTTTGTTTATTTTATTTAAGGAAATCCACATTCAACCAACCAAAAGTAATCATTTTATTCTTCTTTAATTAGATACTTGTAAATAAATAGTATCAATAATTAATAACAATAGTAGGAATTAAGTCCTCGTGGGATCGATATTTTTATACTACTTGAACGATACGTGCGCTTGCGTTATACGCATGTGATTACGCACCGATCAAGTTTTTGGCGCCGTTGCCTGGGACTTATTTTTCTTGAGTTATTATTTTGAAGCTATCTAATTTACTTGTATCTAATTTTCTTTATTTTTATTTGTAATTTTTATTTCTTTCTTTTATTTTTTCGGTGGTTCAAAAATAGAACACTATTGGGAGATAGAAAGATTACGAGCTTTACTAGAAGAAGATACGCCCCAATTCAGGGAGCAACAGTCCGGTTTTCTGAGGCCTGTTGTCCAGCCCAACAATTATCACTGGATGCCAGAACCAAGCAATACTATATTTGCTCACCAGAATGCAATGGGGAGATGTGTAATATGTGATGGTAACCACCCGAGCGATCAATGTATATACCTTTCAGAATGGCAGAATTATCAGAATCATTCAAGGTACGAAGAACCAAGATATTTCACTGAACCTTATTATCCATCTTATCCATCATCCACCTATAATCTTCATCAAGAACCAGAACGATATTCACCAGAGGAAAAACAAATGATAAGAGAAATGATGGACATGCTCAAGAAAAGTAATGAAAAGTGGGAAAACATGCTTCAGAGTCAAACAACATCTATTAAGAGTATGACAGATCAAGCGAGACAATTAACAGAAAACCAGAGCTACATACCTCAAGGACCATTTTCATATGACACTGATGAAGCCTTCGAGTACCAAGCACTTCACGATGACACTTTAGCAGAAGAGGAGACTGAGCAGTATCAGGAACCAGAGGTATCAGTTCAGGAACCCGAACCGGTAAAGTCTCGATTTGATTTTTATTATTCAGACTCTGACGAGGATGAAGAAACAGAGTTGTTTATGCCAACTAGAATTGAGGATGAAATTTATTCTCAAAATATAGATCTTGGAGAATGCTTTGCACTAATGTTTGAAGAAGAGCTACATGAGCCAGTCATATCAGAGGATGACGACCTAAAAACAGACATATTTTTACATCCTCAGGTTGACACTTATGGAGCATGCATTTCACAGATGACATATAAAGAATTGAATGCAGAAATCCTAAAATACATATGTGAAGAAAAGGTGGAGCAAGAAGCAGAGCAAATGAAAGAGCAACTGTTTGACCAAATTGAAGATCTCAGGCATTCAAGAGAAACATCATTTTTTTGGGAATACATATCGGAGACATCACCCAGAAGCTTGACAGAATGGAACTTCCATTCAAAGTCAAGCACCATACAAGACCTCCTGATTTTCTTTCTTTCTTTTCAGGAACCACTGGAGCGACAAAGTTTAAAAAGGTGGCACAAGTAATGAATGAGATAAAATTCTTTTTGCCACTTTACTGCTGGAATAGACCCTTCAAAAGCAACGCACACGAGATTGTCTTTAATCGGACATCCAAAACGACGCTGAAACCTCATTGACAGATGGATTTCAGTCACGTCTGGCTGAAGATGAAAAATTTAGCGCTGGCAGGGAGGCAACCCATGCAATTTGTTGTAATTTTTGTTTTCATATTTTATGTATACATGTTGTAGAGTTTTTAATTTTGTGTGTTAGTTTTTCAGGGAAAAGCACAAACGGAGCATTTAGGAAGGAATGGTGTTTGGCAATCACAGAGACGAGAGCTAATTCATTAGTGATGACTGAGTAAAGAATGGATTCTTGAGATGCATCCTAATGAATTTATTCTAAGCGGGTGGCATATTACATACATAATTCTGTTGCCTTAATAATTACTTTGATTTACTTTTCTGTTGTAATTTTCTTTATTTTCGTAGATAGGATCCATACTTTTTGACTTTTCACGATTTCTTTTGTTGTTTAGCTAATATCGTCCTTTGGAAGATACTAGTGTTATTATTACTCACCCTTTTCAGGTACTATAAATTCAACTCATCATTGCACTTTTGAAGGCATCCAAATTTGAGAAAGAAATACATAAAAAATGGAAGCTACTTCAAGAAGATCAGTTGAAAACATTTATGTGTTTTGCGGTACTAGTGTTGGTACTAAACCACAATACATAGAGGTAGCACAAGAATTGGGTCGAGTCAAGGCCGAAAAGAATATGCACTTAGTATATGGAGGGGGCAATCTTGGACTAATGGGGATCATTTCAAAGGCCGTACATGATGGAGGCAGTCAAGTCCTAGGAATCATCCCAAAACCTTTGGTAGATACGAATCTGATTGGACCATCAAACGAAGAGGAACTTATTGTGCCAGGTATGTCTGAGCGACTAGTGGAAATGATTAACTGTGCTGATGCTTTTATTGTTTTTCCAGGAGGCTTGGGAATATTGGAGGATATTTTTATAGTGCTATCTGATGAGCGGAAAATATATCAATATTTACCGCCCCTTTTACTTAATATTTTGTTTAGTTTCTCGGGTTTGATTAACGTTTTGTTGTGTTTTAGTTTATTTTGCTGATAAAATAATATTGGGACACAATAAAATCATTTAGGACGAAATGTATGTCAAATAGGGGTAAAAATTGGACTTGACATATTAATTTTGGAGATTGGAAACTTGAAAGGGCGTTTTAACAAAGTGCAGTTTTGGAAATTCCAATTTTGCGCATCTGTCGTATTTTGGGCATAACGTATTACTCAGATATCGGATTGAGCTGATTCAAGTTCCAGATTAAATAAGACTCAATGATCTACAACTTTTAAAGACAAAATAATTTCGAATTCTGAAGATTGCATGCCCGAAATTGGTGAACCATCCAGAAGTGTGTTGTGTGTAATTATTAAAGTCATTTTCAAAGCAAAAAATAAATTAATAAAAATTATCAAATCACCACCAAACATGATAAGCAATTAGTGGAGAAATTAATAATAGATTTGGTGGATGATTTGATGGAGGTAAAATTTTACCTATAAATACCAAGCCATTTCATTTGTAAATTCATACTTTCTTCTAAGGAATTCCTTAAGAATACTAATAAGATTATATCTTGTTTGTTTATTTACAGCTTTCAGTAATTAATTTCCGCTTTCGTACATTCTTTTCTTTACTTTTCAGTTTTTACTTTCCGCAATTTACTTTTATGCACAATATTTTTCTTTCTTTAATTTTCAGTTTTTACTTTTTAGTAATGAGGAGGTAACTCCCCTTTGCTAGGGTAAAAGGTAAAACTTTTATTACTAATATTTAGATTAATCTCCATTAATTATAATATATAAATTAGTTAAAACCTGACTTAACGAGGATATCGCCATATTGGTCGGTTGGTAATTATTTAAATTCGTTTTAACCTGACGAAAATGGATACCGCCTGATTGGTCGGTTGGTAATTAATTATTAATTTGACTTAATCTAGATACCGCCTATATGGCTGGTTGGTAATTATCATGCAAAGTTAATATATTATATTAAGGGAGATATCTAAAATAGAAGTATTAAAAGTGGATCCTTTTACCTCAACATTTTCTTTTATTGCACTTTTACTTTATTTACTTTTTAGCAATTTACTTTCAGCGTTTACTTTTCAGCAATTTACTTTCAGTATTTACTTTCAGTAATTTACTTTCAGCATTTACTTTTCAGCATTTAATTTTCAGTATTTAATTTCAGCATTTACTTTCCGTCATTTACTTTTCAGCAATTTACTTTTCAACAATTTACTTTATGTCTTTTATTTTATTTAAGTTTTTACTAGCCCTAGTTATGTGTCGTAACTAAGTTAGTTATCTGGGGTTGTGATGACTTCTAATATCACCGGTTTATAAGGGGTTATTTTATAGTTTGGGTAATTTAATGGTTTACTTATTAAGTCTTAAGCTTAATGCGTCTTGTTAATTGGCCACTAATAAGATTGATCTGGTAAATCTAAAATAAACTTGACAAAGAAATTTTAGGTTTCAGCCTTAGACTTAATAGCCCACGATCTTCCTTGAGGATATATAACCCATTAATAGATTTCCTTATAGGATAGACACATACCTGTCGGGCGGGGGTAGCTATAATTGGAACTTAAACTTAATGAATCCAGGTAATTTGGTTGACATAGACATATGGTTCAATTGGGTTATACTGGGTATTTGCGTCTGACCATCGACAGAGGCTTTCGCATAATTTAGTGTTATAGGTTAGTAAACCGATATATTACACAAAAATGAAATAATCACTTCATCTTTAAAATGGTATTGGAAGATTCACAACCCTAGATAGTTTCCTAATATTGAATTTTCTTAAACCTACTTTTGCGCAATTTTATTTACTTCTTTTTAAATTCAAAATCATCACCATTTCAAATCAATCAATCAACCTGTTAGATACTAGTAATCATTTGACCTCATAAAATTAATAGATTAGGTATTAAGTCCTCGTTGGATCGATACTTTTTATACTACTTGAACGATACGTGCGCTTGCGTTATACGCGTGTGATTACGCACCGGTCAAGTTTTTGGCGCCGTTGCCGGGGACTTATTTATCTTTCATTTTTAATTTTGAGGTTAGATACATTTACTTTTATCTAATTTCTTTTTACTTATTGTTTTTGTTTTCTTGTGTTTCAGGTTCTCAGATACTACATAAGACGAACCAGAAGCTTTGAACTCCGACCACTTGACCTTGAAATTGAAAGAACCACCAGATATTTGAGAATGGAAAGGCGAGAAGGCCAAGAAGCAATCATTAACATGGAACCTGAACCTTTGAACGTTGCACCACCATTTCCCATTCGAGACAGAACCATTCCGGTGGTTGACGAACTCATTTCTTGTATTGTACTTCCCCCCTTACCAGAAAATACGGGTGACATCAAAACATTCATCCAGATGATTCAGCAGTCAGTACAGTTTGGGGGAAATACAATTGAAGATCCTAATGCCCACATCAGCAACTTCCTGGAAGTTTGTGGTACTTTCAATTACAACCGAGCAGCTGAAGAAGCAATGAGACTGCAGGTTTTTCCATACTCCTTGAAGGACAGAGCTAAAGCTTGGCTACATTCGTTACCAGCAGGTTCCATCACAACTTGGAACACTCTAGCCACCAAATTCCTTGCAAAGTACTTTCCACCAGCCAGAACTGTAAAGTTGAGAAATGACATCACATCCTTCATGCAACAAGATTCAGAATCCCTTTGCGAAGCTTGGGAAAAATTCAAAGATTTACTCCGGAAATGTCCTCATCATGAGATCGCAAAAGGGCTACAAGTCCAAACCTTCTACAATGGACTTTCTGGAATAATGAGAACCACAATTGATGCTGCTGCTGGAGGAGCTTTGATGGAAAAATGAGAAGATCGGGCCTGAGACGTAATTGAAGAAATTGCCAACAACAATTCTTTATGGCCAACAGAAAGGAGCATGATCCAAAGAATTGCAGGAATTTATGAAGTTGGAGCCAACACAGCACTGAATTCCAAACTGGATCAGATTTGCAAAAATCTGGAAACTCTCAGCATGCAAGTTAATACTGGATCCACAAGTTCACCATATGGAGGAGCATTAGAGCCAAACCAATATAAAGAGACAGTGAATTATGTCAACAATTTCAACAGACATGGGAACAATCCATATTCGAACACCTAAAACCCAGGTGGATGAATCATCCCAATTTCGCATGGACCAACAATTCAGGGCAAATGAACAACCCACCACCCAGATTCCAACAACAGAACAAAGGCCAGGAGCAGGCAAATGAATCGGGAATAACAGAAGTGTTGACCCACTTGAAAAAGATAGAAGCAAAACACGACTCTCAAGCAGCAAGATATGATGCTATGTTTCAATCCCAAGCAGCACTAATTCAAAGTCAATCTACTTCTATTAAAGCACTGGAGAATCAAACTGGACAACTGGCCAATGCTCAGAGTTACAGACTGCCAGGTAACCTTCCTAGCGACACAGAGCCAAATCCAAGGAACATGGGAAATGAGCAATATCATGCCATCATGTTAAAAAGCGGTACTGAAATCAACAAAAATGTTAGAATCAAGGAAACAACAATTGAAGATATTCCAAAAGAAAAAAAGCAACAGATGGAGGAAAAAGAAGCAAAGGAAAAAGAATAGATCACTCCACCTCCACATTTTCCTCAGCGTCTTCAGAAAGAACAAACTGGACAAGCAGTTTGCTCATTTCCTGGAGGTGTTCAAAAAGCTGAACATCAACATTCCATTTGCAGAAGCCTTGGAACAAATGCCCAGCTATGTCAAATTCATGAAAGACGTTCTTTCACGAAAACTGAGATTGGGAGATTACGAGACAATAACATTGACAGAAGAATGCAACGCCATCATTCAGAGGAAGCTACCCCCAAAGTTGAAAGATCCTAGCAGTTTCACCATTCCATGAATCATAGGAGAACATAACTTTGGTAGGGCTTTATGTGATTTAGGTGCAAGTGTTAACTTGATGCCTTTTTCTATTTTCAGGAAATTGCAGATTGGAGAAACAATGCCAACTTCAGTCTCACTACAACTTGCTGATAGAACGCTCGTATTTCCAAGAGGCGTAGTTGAAGATGTGCTGGTCAAAGTTGACAAATTCATTTTCCCAGCAGATTTTATTGTCCTTGATACGGAGGAAGACGAAGACGTGCCGATCATTCTCGGGAGACCATTCTTGGCTACAGGTCGAACCATTATTGATGTACAAAAAGGAGAATTAACCATGAGGGTACAAGACCAAGAAGTAACATTTAATGTTTTCAAGGCCATGAATTTCCCAGATGATGAAAAGAAGGAGGAATGTTTTAGACTTGATGTGATACATAGTACCGTTCAGAACTCTGATGAAAGGCAAAGTTCTACTGACAAACTTAAAGCATGTCAATTGCCTGTGGAGCCTGAAGATAAAGCACACTGCGTACTGAAGAAGCCTATTCTTGTACTACAAGCAACAGAAGTGAAAAAGTTTCACCAGCTCAACGAATTGGAGGAATTTCACATACATCCTTTTGAGGATGCCAAATTGTACAAGGAAAAGTCAAGGAAAAGACATGATGAGAAGTTAGTGCGCATACAACTGGAACCAGGGCAGAAGGTACTGTTAAATAAATCAAGGGTGAAATTCTTCCCATGGAAGCCAAAATCACGGTGGTCAGGTCCATTTGTGATCACCAAGGTTTTACCAGACAGAGCCGTTGAGATACATGATTCTGACTCCAACAAAACTTTCAAGGTTAAAAACAAGCGTGTCAAGCACTACTGGGGAGAATCATTTGAGCGACAAAAAGAAAGTGTCACACTTTCAGATCCAGCCTAACGTTCGAGAAGTCACGTCTAGCTGACGACTTTAAACTTAGCGCTAGCAGGGAGGCAACCCATGCAATTTGTGTATATATTGTGATTTGGTGTGATTTAATTTGGTGTGTTTAGTTTTTGTAGATTAAGACATTTCAGGATAGAATAAACTCTCGCAAATCTTCACAAGCAATTTCCTTCTCTCCCTCAAAAATCTCTGATGAAAGTCTACAAAGCTCGCTTGGAACGGATGAGGTTCTGATGATCAAAGGTATTCCTACTGACATTCGTTGGATTATTGAAGCACGGGTCCGATTGGCAGGTGAGTCTTCTGACTATTTTATTTCACATCTGTCTGGTTTAGGAAGGAGCACATATGCTAAAAAGAGAAGAGCCAAAAGAATGTGTGTTTGTTATAAATGTGCTCGCATGTTTTGTAATACTCGTTGTCGTTCTTTAGGAATGGTGTCTGATAACCGGGAAGATAAGATTAATTTCATTAGGGATGGATTGAGTAAGGAGTCTTTGGATGACATATCTAAAACTCTTTTGACGCATCCCAGTGGATGTGTGTATCACGAGATTCGTGTGTTATATGCACAATTCCAAAAAGAAAGACAACAATTAAGTCTCGGGAATCTGACTCAAAAAGACCCTGTTTGCCAATTTATAAGAAAATTGGATGGGAAGCTTGTCCCTGACGCATAGACGTCAATTAAATCGTGAATAATTGTAAATATTATATCTCTTTGTCTTTTCCTAATAATTGTAATTTGATTTGTTGTTTTCTTTTATTTTCTCCGACAAGATCCAGACCTTTTTGACTATCACGATTTATTTTACTATTTAACTAATAATTGTCATTTGGCAGGTACTAGTGCCATTATTTTACTCACCTTCAGGTGTTATAAATTCAACTCATCATTGCACTTTTGAAGACATCCAGAGTAAAACATGGAAGCTACTTCAAGAAGACGAGTTGAAAACATCTGTGTGTTTTACGGTACTAGTGTTGGTGTTAAGCCACAATACGTAGAAGCAGCACATGAATTGGGTCGAGTCTTAGCTGTAAGGAATATGCACTTAGTATATGGCGGAGGCAATCTTGGACTTATGGGGATCGTTTCAAAGGCTGTACATGAAGGAGGCAGTCAAGTTTTGGGAATCATTCCAAAACCCTTGGCAGAATCAAATCTTATTGGACCATCAAACGGAGAGGAACTGATCGTGCCAGGTATGTTTGAACGATTGGTAGAAATGATTAACCGTGCTGATGCTTTTATTGCTTTGCCAGGTGGCTTGGGTACATTGGAGGAAATTTTTACAGTGTTATCTTGGGCGAACTGAACATACACCATAAACCACTTGGATTGTATAACGTTAAAGGATTTTATGATTTTCTTTGTGTGTTTCTTGATGATGCCCGGAGAAATGGGTTCGTGTCAAAACTTATGAAAAAACTTCTCTTTACTGCCAGAACTGCTCCAGATCTAATTGACCAAATCTTAGCCTATGAACCACAAGTTGACCCTATCCTTTCAAAGATAATTGGTCCGAGGACGATCGTGGTAAGAGGCGTCGGATTAATCTGGATCTTAACCTTTAACTTTTCGTGTAGAATTTCAGTTAACCAGGTACTATCTTCTAAACTCTGCTTCCACTATTTAAGACATTGGGGACAATGTCTCATTTAGGTTTGGGGGAGGGAATTAGTTGATCAGTATCTTGTTTTTAGTTGTGTGTTTTTTTTTTTTAATTTTTAGTCCAAAATTTTTCGAAAAATACAAAAAATTGAAATTTTTTCAAAATTTACAAAAATATTTTGCCTTTTTGTTTTTTTTATTTTGACTAAAAATGTGAAATTGGTAAGAGATAGCCGAGTAAGGAGTTTCCACTCCTGAGACGTATCTCAAACGTAATTCGGAACAAGTTAATTTTTATTTATTTCCTTTTGAATTATTTAATTTGTTAATTCTCCATAATACTGACTAAAATGGATATTCATATGCTCAGTTAGCAGATATTATCAATATGAATAGTAACATATGGACATGAACTATAATTGAAAAGTTTGTAATATTCAGTGCTATAGTTTAATTGGAGGAAGCATCTCAAAAAGTGATGGAGTAAGAAAAAAAACATTTGAGATCCGAGTTATTAAGTCTGTAAGGGTATTTTAATACCTAGTCCCCTAAGCCAACTGGTTTGGGAGTCACTGGCCTAAAGCTCGCTACTGTGAACGCTGGTTTTCGGCCGAGGTCCACAATTGAGAATTCGAAGGAAGGGCACTAGCGATCCTGCAAAACAAAGATAGAGTGAGAGAGAGTACTGCCCACGGGTGTGGTGGGTGCCGGGGCACTCCGACGCTCAAGTCAGAAATGTGAATAAGTCGGATGTAGGGAGAATAAGGCCTGAATTTACCATTGTCCTCGTTTGTTTTCCGTGAGGGCAGGGTACTATGACCTCTCTGATCCCTCTCGTCGTGCAGTGTGATCTTCTCCTTTATAGGCCCTTCTGACGTGTGGTCATTTAAGTCTCTTCTTCCCGTTGGATGTGTTAATGATGGGGTTTATGACTGTAACTGTCGATTTCATGGAGTACATTACTGAATGCGTTTTCCCAATCTAATTACTCATGAATCCGTTGGCCTTCCTGAACTGTTAAATCCGTGATGATGGGCTCTGGACTGGTCTGGCCTCTCGGCCCAAAACTGATTTCTCAAACTAGATCTGATGGTGGGCCTCAGGGCTTTGGTTTCGTGATTGGCCCAAAGACGGAATGACGGTTATGCCATTGGGCCCAAATTTGGCCCGTACAGTTTGTCCCATACTCTCTAAGTCAATGAGTCATTGGCTTGGAGAGTATTTGACGCACGTGTCGAGACCATAGGATGAAGGTCTATTTGACTGTTGATGCTGCCTATTGATTGAACCAAACGAATGTCAAGTTATGAACTTGAGTCTACAAGAGCCATTGGGGAAGTACCCAGTTGTCCGAGCCAGATGATGGTCGGGATAATGAACTCGACTCTACTAGAGCCATTGGGGAAGTACCCAATCAATTGGACCAGATGAAAGTCAGATTTTAAGTCACACGACATGTGTGTTCCATATCTACAACTTGACTCGACACGAGTCCATGAAGGATGTCTCTAGTCGACTGGACTTGATGAGACCAGGAATTTATTAGTTATGTGACATGTGTAATCCATGTCTACAACTTGACTCGATAAGAGTCCGTGAGAGATGTCTTCAGTCGACTGGACTTGATGAGACCAGGAAATTATTAGTTATGTGACATGTGGAATCCATGTCTACAACTTGACTCGACAAGAGTCCGTGAGAGATGTCTCCAGTCGACTGGACTTGATGAGACCAGGAAATTATTAGTTATGTGACATGTGTAATCAATGTCTACAACTTGACTCGACATGAGTCCGTGAGGGATGTCTCCAGTCGACTGGACTTGATGAGACCCGGAAATTATAAGTCATAAGACATGTGTAATCCATGTCTACAACTTGACTCGACAAGAGTCCGTGATAGATGTCTCCAGTCGACTGGACTTGATGAGACCAGGAAATTATTAGTTATGTGACATGTGTAATCCATTTCTACAACTTGACTCGACATGAGTCTGTGAGAGATGTCTCCGGTCGACTGGACTTGATGAGACCAGGAAATTATTAGTTATGTGACATGTGTAATCCATGTCTACAACTTGACTCGACATGAGTCCGTGAGAGATGTCTCCAGTCGACTGGACTTGATGAGACCAGGAAATTATTAGTTATATGACATGTGTAATCTATGTCTACAACTTGACTCGACATGAGTCCGTGGGGGATGTCCCCGGTCGACTAGACTTGATGAGACCAGGAAGGTATTCACTCTACAGACCTGACAATGGTCCAAGAATATTTCCTCAATATATAACTAGACCTGTCGAAGGTTTATGAAACAATATTTCCTTATTGTACTGCCAGACCTGTTGAAGGTCTGCTGTCGAATGGGCTTTCAAATGGTCCTGATGAAGGTCCATCAAGGTCATCACTCATTACCTTGATGAGTGTTCATGATACAACGGTCGAATGAAATTGATGACGGTCCATGCGAATCTTCACTCTATACGCTCAAGTTAGGGAGAGAATACAATTTTTTTATGCACCATGGAATTGATGGCCATCCATCTCGTTGTTTGGGAATTGGATGATCTAAATGTTTTATCATCCCGTCATGTCGAGTGAGACCACATGGGATGATACTACAAGGCCTCGAAGCTAAAATAATTTGGAATAAAGAAAGTACTCCACTTGACTACTATTGGATGGTGTCGAGTGGACTTAGTGCCTAACTCTATTCTGTCTTGTCGAATGAGTGGGGGAAAAGCAGATTAGGTGATTTTAATGTGGTCCTATTGTCGACATTTTTCACGTTCAAAGGGTCAACTTATTGCTTCTGTCTAGCATGTTGGGCTTCCAACGTGACCATGGCCCATGAACTGAGTGGATAGATAGGGCTGGTGTCGTGTCTTACTTTGTGTAGAGTTGAATGGCACTTTTGCCTAATATCAGACATTGATACTTGTAGAGTCGTATGGTAGATCTCTTTTTTTGCCATGTCGAGTGGCATTTCCATCTGATGCCAAACCTTGAGAAGTTCTTTGACTTGACCATTTTAAACTGACTTCTACGATTGGTCCTGGACCACAACATAGCAGGTTATGTCGTTGCAAAGAACAATACTTCAGCACATCATTTACCCTTCGCGATTACGATCAAGTTAGATGAGGGCATGCGGTCCTGGTATGATCTACCATTCACAGTAGCTGAATCACTCTTGGCTGATGAAGAATTCACACTCTCTGTTGGACCGACCTTTACCGGCTCTGTTTTTCCTAGAATGGATTCGCTTGAAGTATATGGTCGGGCTAAAATTGGAGGAAGGAAAAAATGGGTGCAACGTTGGATATGGAAGCTCGTGTCCTTGGTTATAATTCCTTGCTCACAGGTTCTGGGAGAAAGGGTCGGTCAATGCAGTCCGCACCCATTTAGGAGCAGGTGGTAGCTGATGGCCTTAAGCCTCTCTCTAGATTCTATCCACAAATTAGGGATACGATGCGCCTTCTTGGGGGTGGTTAAGTCAACATTTGTGCTTTCTTCAAGGTTGGGAGTTGGTGGTTCTACAGGAGGGTGGATTATTGAAGAGTTTACTGCTCAGATGCATGCTGTATCAAAGATTGCATTGCACTGTCGAATTAATTTAGCTTCTTGGTTTGACACGAGCAAGTGAGATTGCTAGACCCCCACAGATGCCAAATGAGTTCATCACATACTGGCCACAGAGAACATGGGAGAGTGTACCCCAGTAGCCTCGAACATCTTCCCTGACAGTCGAGATTTCAGAGAAACCCAAAGAAGTGTCAATAGGCCACAACAAACAGAGTAGCCTTGAGACTGTGAGCTGTTTTTTTTTTTTAAACTTGATAATTGAAACTTTTTGTGAATTCTTGTGGTAAATTGTTGTAATGGGGATATAAAATTGGGCCTATCACTCCCACATGTAGAACCAAATAAAGCCCTTAAACTGCTCGAGAGAATGCCACAAAGGCTTTTTAAACTAAAAACCTGTAAACGAACATGATTAAGCCATTCGTGGAGCTTTCGCAAACTCAAACCGATCCTACCTTTGGTCGATTCATAGCGCTTTGAGCCAAACTAATCAAACTCTTTTGCCAGTGGGGAGCATGTCACATGTTATTTTAATTGGGCAGGTGGCTACAGGAATTAATGGGCAGACCGAAATTGAGCTGAGCATAATCACCTAGGGTCCATGTTCCATGTACATGAGGACGAGGATGCTTCAGAAATGCAGGCTTCAGTGATACTTTTAAGGAAATCGCTTCCAATCCTATCTCTGAAGTAGCCTGGTAATCCAGAATGGTTTCAAATCTGGGTTTTTGGAGGCTTCAAGGGAAATGGACGACTAAGACCAATACAAGGTTTACATAACTCGACGAGCTCCTCTTCAGTATACTTCCAAGGGAAATTATGGAGGTGGAAAACCTTTTGACGAAGTCTGTGTACCGGAACTGTGGCTGACTCCAGCTCGACATCCAGGTTGTTTTATTTCACGTGGGAACAACTAATACATGCACGAAGGTAGCAGAGTGTCGTATGGTCTGTCATACGGACTGGCCTTTGGTAGCTTTGCATCTGCTGCTGAATCTTTGCATCGCCGTGTCGAATGGGACTGCTCATGGTCGTGAAACTAAATTGTTTGGAGCACATGATGGGCATCATTCATAAATCTGCAATTGAACTAGATGTCGAGTGAACTTTTGAGATATGCATGTTCAATGATTTTTGGGCTTGTCGAGTCGAACGCGATCTTCATTTAAAACCAGTTTTTATATGTGTCGTCTGAGGTAGAGTCATCGGAGTCATTCTCTTTTCTGGAATCAGCAGTCTGGTTCTGCCCTTCAGGTGATGATATATAATCTTTTGTCAGTTGATTGACTGAAAGAGTGAGGTCATAGGCAAAACATGCTTGTGTATTTTTTACAATCACCTCAATTCCTTCACCAAGTTGCAAGATCGATTTTGATTGAATACCTCTTCTAAATGAATACTTTCCCAGTGATTCTGAGTCTAAATCAACACTTGACTTGCTTTTAGAGTTTCCATTTCTAGGTTGTCCTTCTACATCGAAGTTTAAGGTCATTCTATATGACTTCTTGGAAAGCTTGGGTTTTTCCAGATCATCAGATATCCCGGCTACCTCTGTGGGTGTAGATGTTGAGTCTTTGTTGAGTTCCTTTCGCACATATTTCCTTTTTCCCATTCGATGTTCCTTAGAATAATTAGGCTGTGGGGTCACTTGCTTTAAAGTCATCACTGCATCTCCTTTGCCAAGCTGTTCTGTCGATGTAAAAAGGTCATTTGTCTGTGACTCTGGATTTAAATCAAAAGTTGACTTGCATGTAGAGTCTTCATTTCTAGGCTGTTCTCGCATGCCAAAATTCAAGGCCGTACAGAATTCCTTGGTAGGCTCAAACATCTTAATGTCAGTGGGTGCTGCAGTTGCTTCTTGTGGGGAAGTGTTCTCTGTATTGATTCCCCTTCTGCGCACATACTTCCTCTTAACTGTTGGATTTTGTTTAGAAGCAGCAGGATTTGGAGTCATCTGCTTGTATTGGATTGAGTGTCTAGGGTTTCGAGTTAGTAACAATTTGAACATGTCGAACACTAAGAAACAAGAAATGGTTGACGATCTAGCAGATCAATCGAACTGCGATGATTACACCGACGCGTCATCGGTATCTTCAACCGGCGTCGAGACCTCGACTTCGACAGTCGGATCGCGAGAGATCGGGCAGATGGAGCGATTGACGGATATCTTCGTGGAAGAAGGAGATGGAGATTTGCTGCTTCAATGTAACGATCGTGAAGATAGAGTTTTGCTATGGCTACAGGCTCTGGATATGCAAGTCATGGGAGCTTGTCGCGCCGATGAGAGATTGAAGCCATTTGTTGAAGTCCAACGCGTCTAGTGGAGTCGCCGAAGATAGGTTGTGATCCGGATACATATACTGGTACCGGACCGAAGAGAATACACGACATAACACAACACAAGAATTGATGAAGTTGTAAGAGGATTTTCACTCTACCATCATGACAGAAATCCTTGAGGCCTTCGCTCTTTACTAGACCTGGCGAAGGTCTGTTATATGGGTCTTTTATTCCTTATTTTATAAGGGCTTGTCAAAGGTTAGTGAGGGTCTATAGTCGAATGGAGTTTATGGTGATCCATTGGAGTCTCCTACTCTACCGGGCTTGACGAAAGTCTAAGGGAGGTTACATTTCATTAGACATGATGAAAGTCAGGATCATACCCATATCATGGGTCGAGAGACCAAGGGTGTCATACATGTCGTATGAGGATTATCTAAAAATTGTATTATGGGTTTGTAATATAAGTGCCTATGAAAATTGCTTAGAGTCAAAGGAAGGTTCCTATTTCAACAATAATTGTATATGTAGTGTCAAATGGAATCTTCATCTAGTGCCTAGCTTCATACTTGTCACGCGAAGTGGGACATTCGCCTCATGTTAAGTCTTATTCGGTCTTAAGTCGAATGAAATCTAAAACCAGTTTCAAGACTCATACATAGAGCGTCGAATGGAATCATTGCTCAATACTAAACCATCATATACGCAGTGTCCATTGTGATCTTTAACCAGTGACGTAACAATGTCAATTGGAACACCTACTACAAGTCTTGAATTATACACTAATGTCGAATGAGACATCCCCAAAAATTCGCATGCCTTACTAATGTCGACTGAAACCCCCTTTTTAAAAAAGAATGTGCAAGACATACCTGGTAAAGTTGATTGGGAAGTTGAGGCGATTTACTCCAGTTCCTTCCGGGGAGTTGTATCGGAGTCTCATGGCTTGATTCTCTTCTTCTAGGGTGCGTAATCATTCTTAGAGTATGGCTGGCTGTGTGGTCACAAGATATGGTGTTTGCTTGCTGCTAGAAGCCATGAGTGATTGTTCGTTTGTGAATTGTAGAATGAGAGATATTCGCCTGCTATGAACCGCTAGGCCCCACGGTGGGCGCCAAATTGTGAACGCTGGTTTTCGCCCGAGGTCCACAATTGAGAATTCGAAGGAAGGGCACTAGCGATCATGCAAAACAAAGATAGAGTGAGCGGGAGTACTGCCCACCAGTGTGGTGGGTGCCGGGGGCACTCCGACGCTCAAGTTAGAAATGTGAATAAGTCGGATGTAGGGAGAATAAGGCCTGAAGTTACCTTTGTCCTCGTTTGTTTGCCGTGAGGGCAGGGTACTATGACCTCTCTGATCCCTCTCGTCGTGCAGTGTGATCTTCTCCTTTATAGGCCCTTCTGACGTGTGGTCATTTAAGTCTCTTCTTCCCGTTGGATGTGTTAATGATGGGGTTTATGACTGTAACTGTCGATTTCATGGAGTTCATTACTGAATGCGTTTTCCCAATCTAATTACTAATGAATCCGTTGGCCTTCCTGAACTGTTAAATCCGTGATGATGGGCTCTGGACTGGTCTGGCATCTCGGCCCAAAACTGATTTCTCAAACTAGATCTGATGGTGGGCCTCAGGGCTTTGGTTTCATGATTGGCCCAAAGACGGAATGACGGTTATGCCATTGGGCCCAAATTTGGCCCGTACAGCTACATGGATCAAAGATGTTGCAAAAATATATATATCTGAAGTCTGAGTAATTAAGTCCGTAGGGGTGTCTTAACACCTGATGTCCTAAAGCCAACTGGTTTGGGAGCCACCGACCCAACACTCGCTACATAGATGAAAGATATTGTATATAAATAAAAAAAATCAAAAATCAAAGAAAAAAAATCAGAAAAATCAGAAAAATTATTCCATTGCTGTAAAAAGGTGTGAATTCTGATAAAACTTTATGACAAAAATATTACTCTTATCAACTGCACTTGTGACTGTTGTGGGCAAAAATGAGTTGATTAATATTTTTTCGGCTTTGCATATGGAGAATGGTAAATATAATTGGAGAATTTACTTATTCAGTAATTTAGAAAGAAAGAAAACAACTAGTAACTTGGAGTAGAAGTTTCACCTGATTAGTCACTAACTTCTTTATTCTATTTTCTCTTGTCTTTTTGCTTTTGTGTGCATTAGTTTTATTATCTTTTTACTTTAGTAAAACGTTTGTGGGTATCGTTGCTGTAAGCCCTCACGAGACTATAACTTGTCCACTAGGGACACATAGGGGTTTAAAGGCTTGTTGCATATGCTAAATGCAACCGTGATCCCTACGAAAGTGGCTTAGTTTAATTTTAATTGTTTCTTGTATTTTATTTTGTTGTTTTGCTCGAGGACTAGCAAAATGTTAGGTTTGGGGGGTGCGATGAGCGGAAAATATATCAATATTTACCGCCATTTTTACTTAATATTTTGTTTAGTTTCTCGGATTTGATGAATGTTTTGATGTGTCTTAGTTTATTTTACAGATAAAATAATATTGGGACACAATGAAATCATTTAGGACGAAATGTGGGTCAAATAAGGGCAAAAATTGGACTTGACATATTAATTTTGGAGATTGGAAACTTGAAAGGGCGTTTTAACGAAGTGCAGTTTTGGAAATTCCAGTTTTACGCATCTGACGTATTTTGGGCATAACTATTTACTTCGATATCGGATTGAGCTGATTCAAGTTTCAGATTAAATAAGACTCAATGATCTACAACTTTGAAAGACTAAATAATTTAGAATTATGAAGTTTGCATGCCCGAAATTGATGAACCATCCAGAAGTGTGTTGTGTGTAATTATTAAAGTCATTTTCAAAGAAAAAAATAAATTAATAAATAAATAATAAAAATTATCAAATCACAACCAAACATGATAAGCAATTAGTGGAGCAATTAATAATGGATTTGGTGGAGCAATTAGTGGAGCAATTAATAATGGATTTGGTGGATGATTTGATGGAGACAAAATTTTGCCTATAAATACCAAGCCATTTCATTTGTAAATTCATACTTTATTCTAAGGAATTCCTTAAGAATACTAAGAAGATTGTATCTTGTTTGTTTATTTACAACTTTCAGTAATTAATTTCCGCTTTCGCACTTTCTTTTCTTTACTTTTCAGTTTTTACTTTCCGCAATTTACTTTTACGCACAATACTTTTCTTTCTTTAATTTTCAGTTTTTACTTTTCAGTAATGAGGAGGTAACTCCCCTTTCCTAGGCTAAAAGGTAAAACTTTTATTATTAATATTTAGATTAATCTCCCTTAATTATAATATATAAACTAGTTAAAACCTGACTTAACGAGGATACCGCCATATTGTTCGGTTGGTAATTATTTTAAATTGGTTTTAACCTGACTAAACTGGATACCGCCTGGTTGGTCAGTTGGTAATTAATTAATTTGACTTAATCTAGATACCGCCTATATGGCTGGTTGGTAATTATCATGCAAAGTTAATATATTAT
Organism: Zanthoxylum bungeanum; assembly: GCA_019454045.1. Taxonomy (NCBI): domain Eukaryota; kingdom Viridiplantae; phylum Streptophyta; class Magnoliopsida; order Sapindales; family Rutaceae; genus Zanthoxylum; species Zanthoxylum bungeanum. Next base: position 74,654 of record SKCR01048464.1, read on the forward strand.
GTTAAGGGAGATATCTAAAATAGAAGTAATAAAAGTGGATCATTTTACCTCAGCATTTTCTTTTATTGTATTTTTACTTTATTTACTTTTCAGAAATTTACTTTCAGCATTTACTTTTCAGCAATTTACTTCAGCAATTTACTTTCAGCATTCACTTTTCAGTAATTTACTTTCAGCATTTACTTTTCAGCATTTAATTTTCAGTATTTAATTTCAGCATTTACTTTCCGTCATTTACTTTTCAGCAATTTACTTTTCAGTATTTTACTTTATGTCTTTTATTTTATTTAAGTTTTTACTAGCCCTAGTTATGTGTCGTAACTAAATTAGTTATCTGGGGTTGTGATGACTTCTAATATCACCGGTTTATAAGGGGTTATTTTATAGTTTGGGTAATTTAAAGGTTTACTTATTAAGTCTTAAGCTTAATGCGTCTTGTTAATTGGCCACTAATAAGATTGATCTGGTAAATCTAAAATAAACTTGACAAATGAATTTTTGGTTTCAGCCTTAGACTTAATAGCCCACGATCTTCCTTGAGGATAGATAACCCTTTAATTTATTTCCTTACAGGATAGACATAAACCTGTCGGGCGGGGGTAGCCATAATTGTAACTAAAACTTAATGAATCCATGTAATTTGGTTGACATAGACATATGGTTCAATTGGGTTATACTGGGTATTTGCGTCTAACTATCGATAGAGGCTTTCGTATAATTTAGTGTTCCAGAATAGTAAACTGATATATTACACAAAAATGAAATAATCACTTCATCTTTAAAAGGATATTGGAATATTCACAACCCTAGATAGTTTCCTAATATTGAATTTTCTTAAACCTACTTTCGCGCAATTTTATTTACTTCTTTTTAAATTCAAAATCATCACCATTTCAAATCAATCAATCAACCTGTTAGATACTAGTAATCATTTAACCTCATAAAATTAATAGATTAGGTATTAAGTCCTCGTGGGATCGATACTTTTTATACTACTTGAACAATGTGTGCGCTTGCGTTATACGTGTGTGATTACGCACCGGTCACTATCTTGGGCGAACTTGAACATACACTAGAAACCAATTGGGTTGTTTAACGTTGACGAATTTTATGATTTTCTTTGTGTGTTTCTTGCTGACGCCCGGAGAAATGGGTTCGTGACAAAACCTCTGAAAGAACTCATCTTCACTGCCAGAACTGCTAATGATTTTCTTGACCAAATCTTGGCCTTTGAATCACAAATTGACCCTGTCCTTTCCAAGATAAAATGGACCAAAGACGATCGTGGTAAGAAGCGTCGGATAAATATGGATCTTAACCTTTAATTTTCATGTAGTAATTCAGCTAACCAGGTACTATCTTCTAAACTCTTCTTCTACTGTTTAAGATATTGAGGACAATGTCTCATTTAGGTTTGGGGGAGGGGAATAGTTAATAGTATCTTGTTTTTTGTATGTTGTTTTTATTTTTAGTCCAAAATTTTTCGAAAAATACAAAAAAAAATGAAATTTTTTCAAAAATTAAAAAAATATTTGTGTTTTTGTTTTTAACTTGATTAATCTGGTGATATTGGAGAGAGATAGCTGTGTAAGGAGTTTCCACTCTTGATATGTATCTCAAACCCATTTTCGAAACAAGTTAATTTTTGTTTATTTCATTTTGAATTATTTAATTTGTGAATTCTCCATAAAACTGACTAAAATGAATCTTCATATGCTCAATTGGCAGATATTATCAACATGCATGGTAACATACGGACATGAGCTGTAATTGAAAAGTTTGTAATATTCAGTGCTCTAGTTTAATTGGAGGAAACATCTATAAATGGCAATGGAGTAAAAAAAAAACGTATGAGATCCGAGTTATTAAGTCCGTAGGGGTGTTTCAACACCTAGTGCCATAAAACCAACTGGTTTGGGAGTCACTGACCCAAAGCTCGCTACATGGATCGAAGATATTGCAAAAATATATTTATAGCTGAAGTCTGAGTAATTAAATCCGCAGGGGTGTCTTGACACCTAGTGCTCTAAAGCCAACTGGTTTGGGAGTCACTGACCTAAAGCTCGCTACATGGATGGAAGATATTGTATATAAATAAAAAAAAATCAAAAATCAGAAAAATCAGAAAAAAAAATTATTCCATTGCTACAAAAAGGTGTGAATTCTGATAAAACTTTAGGACAACAATATTACTCTTTTCTCAACTGCACTTGTGACTATTGTGGGCAAAATGAGTTGATTAATATTTTGTTGGTTGTGTATATGAAGAATGGTAAAAATAATCGGAGAATTTACTTATTCGGTAATTTAGAAAGAAAGAAAACAACTACTAACTTGGAGTAGAAGTTTCACCTGTTTTGTCACTAACTTCTTTATTCTCTTTTCTCTTCTTTTTTTGATTTTGTGTGCATTAGTTTTACTATCTTCTTACTTTTATCAAACGTTTGTGGGTATCGTTGCTGCAAACCCTCACGAGACTACAACTCGTAAACTAGGGACACCTAGTGGTTTAAAAGCTTGTTACATATGTTAAATGCAACCGTGATCCCTACGAAAGTGGATTAGCTTAATTTTATTTTAAAGATGTTTATTTTATTTTATTTTGTTGTTTTGCTCGAGGACTAGCAAAATGTTAGGTTTGGGGGTGTGATGAGTGGTAATTATATCACAATTTCCCACTCATTTAACATAATATTTTGTATAGTTTCTCGAGTTTTATGAACGTTTTGATGTGTTTTTGTTTATTTTACAGATAAAAGTAATATTGCGACTTAATGGAATCAATTCGGGGCTAAAACGATGAAATCCGGAGGAAAAAAGGTCAATTAAATGGTGTATCCGAACGGAGAAACCGAACATTGTTAGACATGGTAAGGTCAATGATGAGTCGCACTGAGCTACCAATTTCCTTCTGGGGATACGCATTGAACATTTCAATACTTATTTTGAATATGGTTCCGTCAAATTCTATTGGACAGACTTCATATAAAATATGGACTGGAAAGAAACCGAGTTTTTCATTCCTGAAGATTTGGGGATGCTTGGCATACGTTAAACGTTTGGATAGTACCAAACTAGAACCCAAATCAGATAAGTGCCTATTTGTAGGTTATCCTAGGGAAACCAAAGGATATTACTAATAAGTGGTAAATGTATCACTATTTCTCACTCATTTGACCTAATATTTTGTATAGTTTCTTGAGTTTTATGAATGTTTTGATGTGTTTTATGTTATTTTGTAGATAAATAAAGTTTCAGGACTCTCTGGAATCAATTCGGGGCCAAAATAGTGAAAAACGGACAAAAAAGGCAAAACTATAATTTCCTGCTCACGCGTCGCGACCTGTGGACCACTTCGCATCGCGACACGTCAATATTAGCCCCAAAAATAATCCATGCCGACATGCTTGAAAATGATGATTGAAGATGATGACGTGGCTTTTAGTGTGTGGAGTGATTTCTCTTCTTTTACATTTTGGAGGCAAGTGTTTGACTTCTTTCGCAAGTGGGCCAGATCCAAAATTTACATAGCTATTCTTGGATCATATTTCACGCGGTTTTGCTCCCTTTGGGTTGTCAATTTTCTTTGGTGAAACTGATTGAGTGGACGTGGAGGCATGGACATTTTTTATTTTTTTGTCCTTTTGCGTCTTTAATTTGTTATTTTGATTATGGCAATTCACGTGGCCCTTGGCACTTTGTGCATGGCTCATCTCATGCAAATTAAAAGTGTGCTCCACGTGATTTGTCCTTTTTGCTTGGCTAGATATCACTTTTGGAAGCTTGTGTAACTTTTGATGAAGTAAAGTGCAACGCGATGCGCAAGCGACCACCTCTGGATGCCTATAAATTGAGGGCATTTCATTCGGAATATTCGTGCTTTCCTTTGGGTTTATATAGGCTTTAAAGGATTGCATCTATTTTGTAAATATTTTTAATATTTAAATTATGTATTTTTACTTTTAATTTTAATTTCAATAATTTTAATTTCAGTACTTTTACTTTCAGCACTTTTACTTTTCATCACTTTTACTTTTAGCACTTTTACTTTTCAGCACTTTTACTTTCAGCACTTTTACTTTCAGCACTTTTACTTTCAGCACTTTTACTTTCAGCACTTTTAATTTCAGTAATTTACTTTCAATAATTTTAATTATGCTTTTTTACTTTTAGTAATTATTTTTATTTATTTTCTTTTTATTTCCTTTATGTTCAGTTTTTAATTTACTGCTGGGGAAGGGTGAAGCTTTTTACTATTATAATTTAGATTAATCTCTCTTAATTATAATATATAAACTATTTAAAACATTACTTAACGAGGATACCGCCATATTGATCGGTTGGTAATTAATTATAAATTGGTTTTAACCTGACTAAAAGTTGATACCACTTGGTTGGTCGGTTGGTAATTAATTATTATTAATTTGACTTAATCAGGATACCGCCTATATGGCTGGTTGGTAATTATCACGTAGATTTATATATTATAATAAGAGAGATTTCTAAATTAAAAATAGTAAAGGTAGATTAATCTCACTTAATTTATAATATGGAAATTATAATTTAATATGGATTAAGAGTTGATACCGCCTTAATTGCTGTTTTTAATTATGTAACATAATGTGACACCGCTTATAGGTCGGTCTTTAGGTGAAAGATGATTACCGCATATATGGATGATTTATGGATAAATAATAACACCCCCTTTATGGATGCTTCAACTTAATTGGGTAACACTGGCAATTTCCATATTATAATAAAGTAAGATTTCTAAATGTGGATCCCCTAACCCCAACAATTTATTTGTATTCTAGGGAAGTGATGAAATATAATATTAACAAGCTTAATATTTGATTTAATTATGTTATGGGTAATTCTTTAGTTTGTTTATTGAATCTTAAGCTTAATTCTTCTTGTTGCCTGATCACCAATAACATTGATATGGTAAACTTAAAATGAACTTGGAAAAGGGATTTTAGGTTTTAGCCTTAGATTCAATAGCTCACGATCTTCCTTGATGATAGATAACCATTTAATAGATTTCCTTACAAGATAGGAATATACTTGTCGGGCGTGGGTAGCCATAATTGGAACTTGAACTTAATGAATTCAGATAACTTGGTTAACATAGGAATATGATTAATTGGGTTATACTAGGTATTTGTGTCTGACCATCGAAAGAGGCTTTTACATAATTTCATGTTCCAGGTTAGCAGACTGATTTATTACACATATATAAGAGAATCAATTCATCATTTGAATAATATTGTGTGGAATCACGACCCTAGATATTTATGTCTTTTGTTACTTTCCTTAGTATTTTCTTTTGTATTTTTATTTATTTATTTATTTAACAAATCCTCATTCAACCAATCATTCAAGCAATCATTCTCTTCTCTCTTTAATTAGATACTTGTAAATAAATAGATTCAATAATTAGTAACAACAGTAGGAATTAAGTCCTCGTAGGATCGATATTTTTATACTACTTGAACGATATGTGCGTTTGCGTTATAGGCTTGTAGCGAAAGGGTATCGTCAACGACATGGTGTCGATTACGACAAATCTTTTTCACCTGTTGCCATGATAAAATCCATTCAGATAATGCTTGCTATTGCTGCATACTTCGATTATGAAATATGACAGATGGACGTCAAAACCGCTTTCCTTAACGGAAACCTTTTAGAGGATGTTTATATGCAACAGCCTGACGGTTTTGAAGTACCAAAACATGCAAACAAGGTTTGCAAGTTAAATCGATCCATTTATGGATTGAAGCAAGCATCGCGTTCTTGGAATCAACGTTTTGATGAGATCATAAAAGAATATGATTTCATTCAAAACGAAGATGATTCTTGTGCATATAAGAAGTTTATTGGGAGCGCACTGACATTCATTGTCCTTTACGTTGATGATGTATTGCTTATAGGCAATGACATTCCCATGTTACAATCGGTGAAAGATTGCATTTCATTAAAATTCTCCATGAAAGATCTGGGAGAAGCAGCCTTTATTCTGGGAATAAGGATCTACCGGGATAGATCCAGAAAGCTGCTTGGACTCTCCCAGAGCTCGTGCATTGACAAAGTGTTGAAGAGATTCAATATGGATCAGTCTAAAAGGGGACTGCTTCCAGTGTCACATGGCGTCTCTCTATATAAGGACATGTGTCATAAACCTCAAGATGAGAGAGATAACATGAGTCGGATCCCGTTCGCTTCTGCAGTCGGATCGATCATGTATGCCATGATATGTACGCGACCTGATGTCTCGTATGCTTTGAGCATGTGTAGTCGCTATCAGGCCGATCCAACTGATGGTCACTAGATTGTTGTTAATAACATCCTTAAGTATCTTAGACGAACTAAGAATGCTTTCTTAGTCTATGGAGATGGAGAACTTCAGGTAACTGGGTTCACCGATGTAAGTTTCCAAACTGATAAAGACGACTCTAAGTCGCAATCTGGGTATATATTTTATTTGATCAACGGAGCAGTGTGCTGGAAATCTTCCAAGCAAGAGACTGTTGCTGATTCAACAACAGAAGCAGAATATATCGCTGCAGCTGAGGCAGCAAAAGAAGCAGTTTGGATCCGTAAATTCCTAATTGGATTAGGAGTAGTTCCGTTAGCAGCTGAGCCCGTACCTTTGTATTGTGACAATAACGGGGCTATAACGCAGGCTAATGAACCGTGGTCTCATCGACGATCTAAGCATGTACTTCGACGTTTCCATCTAATTTGTGAGATCATACATCGTGGCGATATGAAGATCGAAAAGATCGCTTCAGATGACAACATTGCAGATCCACTGACGAAAGCTATTTCTCAGCAAAAGTTTGAGTGACATGTACATAGTTCAAGTGTTAGATACTTGAGTGATTGGCTATGAGCCAAGTGGGAGATTGTTGGACAATTATGACCTATAGCATCACTATTTGTAAAAGACATTGTGGTTTTTTGTACAAATTAACTATGTGACAAAGGAAATTGCTATTTTATCATTTTGTAATTGGATTACTTGAATATATAAATGATAAAAGTCCTTATGATTAGTTCCAGATTAATAAGATATGAGACAGTAATAATCCATGAACGGTTTGATCATTAAATATCCCTAGTCGTAGTATTATCGAGACTAGACATCGATAATGCGGAATAGACTAGTATTACACTTGTGCGAGTTATGGAAGCTTAATGACATAGTTCTCATATATTTAAGTATATGATACTTATGCAAGTGTGATAGGAGGTTCTGTTAGCCGTTGGACCGGGAACATCTTCGCTCTGGATAGACCCCTCGGAATCCCATTGGTAGTATGACTATGTGTCTTTGGGAATCCGCATCAGGGTAGGTGTATGTGGTCTTAACCTGTGACTTGCATCGCTAATACTTGCGACAATCAGTACGCTTTGGTTTTGGTCGTTTGGGGCTTTAACAGGTTCTGTGTACGCCTCTTCTGGTTTTACTGAGAATCGTAGTGTATTGGGTGTGATGTCAAGATGGAAGTATTACTTCAGTCATATGGAGATGATGATCACGCAGGGATATAGGACTAGTACTCTAATATGCTACAGCTATCGGGATAATATGACTAGGTCATGATTATCCGATTAAAGAGACTAGTTGCTAGTGATCCGATATATACTTCGTACGGGACATACAGAATTCCAGCCCCAGGCCTAGCATGTGACATTCGATACTGGATCGTAATACGCAATACATAGTATACTATGCCTGATATAGATTATATATTCTTCGTTGAATATTTATGGAGAATTGGGTAGGCACGGTGCTTTGCTAGAAGCCAACCATGTCTTGTAAATCGGTGAGAACGTGGTACGCGGTACGCACGTGTCAGATAGTCCGAAAACCGGATTTACTGCCAACATATCCAGGGATCTCTTGGGTCGCTTCCCAAAGATTCACCGATGACATTTGACTCGAACATAATTAATCTAGGATTAATTATAAGAGAGAGAAAATTAATCTGGGATTAATTGCGGCAAGAATTTATATGGATAAAATTCGAATAGAAGAGAAAACACGATTAATTGGAATTAATCGATTAAATAATATATTGGATATATTAATTGAAATCAGATTTCAATGCAGAATTAAAATTGGATTTTAATTCGGGCGAACGAATTAATTTAGAATTAAGTCGTCAGCGACTTTCGTAATAATTTTGCTAGGCATGATTATTTGATTAAATTGGATTTAATTACGTCGCGATGGAAAATTTGTTTAATCAGATTAAACGAATCCGGACCCAAAGTGTGTTGCGTTACCCAATCAAATTTTGAATTTAAAGTGGGACCCACTTCACTTACATCACTAGTCACTTTTTGGTGGTGGAAGTGGTTGAGAGCATTTATTGGATTTTTCCCTCCAACACAATTTGCCTTTTGCTTTTTGGAAAAAGCATATACACTTTTGCTTATTGACTTTTGGTATTAGGTTTTAGAAACAAAATATCAAAAAACACAAAAAGCTCTCTCCTTCTCCCTTTATTGCCGTGAGCCTAGAGTTCATTTCTCCATTGATTTTGTTTCAAAAACAAACAAAGCTAGCACTTAAAGAGTAAATCAAGGTGATAGGGAAACTCACCATTGGGTTGAATAGATTCAACAAAGCTTGAAGCTTCCTCAACATACAAGGAATTTTTGAAATCCAACATCCGATCATTGTATGTTTTTTCCGCAACCTATTTTTGATTATTCACACACAATATCATGACTTATAGACCTTGTGCATGTCTAGGACACTAACATAATGGACATTATGACCCAGCTCTAATTATAAGATACTCGTGGAGGTTAATTTGTATGTAGTGATAATATCGATGGACGCCGTTGACTTTCGGTATAAAACATATCCACAGTAACGAGAGTGCAACTTTAAGTTTTTAGTGGAATAACCTAAATTTAATAATTCAGAATATTTAATTATTGAGTTTTAAATAATATTTCGAGATTATTGGAGCTCGGAACTGTAGGTCCATTTGGTCCCCGTGTTAGCTCGTTACCCTATAGGAATTCGTGGAATAATTGGATAGTCCAATTATGAACTCGCTTGAAAAAAATTAAATAATTGAGAATTATTTATTGATATAATTATTAATTTGATTAATAAGTATATAATGTCACAATTTGAAATTATATATTAAAGTGTTTAATAAATAGTTTTTATATTAATGATTATTAGATAATCATTTAATTTAGGATTTGATTTTTAACTTAAATTTCATTTAATTCAAAATCAAATATGTAATTTATATCATGATATAATTTACATGTTAAATTTTAATTTCAAATTAAATGATATTTGATATTATATTTAATTTTTGAAATTAATAATCTTGTCGTGACAAAAATGCCACTGACCAATATTTATATGTGTGATTAGGGTTATGGTTAATTTTGTTAATGTACATTTAATTAACCTAAACCCTACCTATATATATATAGGAAGCTTTTCTCTTCACAAGAAACAATAGCTCCTTTCTCATCTTCTCAATGAGATTGAAAAGAGAGAAAACAGAACGAGAAAATTTTCTCCAGAAAATTTTCAAAAAGTGAAATGATCCGAGCCTACCCTCACGGATTTCTGATGGGGAGACATAACACAGAAGATCGAGTGGTAGATCCAATTCCTTATCCATGCTCACGACAAAAATTTGACTCTAGAGCCATCTCACGTGAACAAACAAAGTAATTGCAAATTGAAAAAACAAAGTGGCGCACCAATTGTCAATTGCAAGGGAGCCGCACAGTCATGGCCAAACTAAAAAGAACAAAAGCAGCCTAATGCGTGAAGCTTTTGATTGAATGATGTGCGCGTGATGATGATCAACAACAATGGGCTTGCGTGATCTTAATTGGTCAAAGATGCGCATGGGCTTATGAAAAACAAATAATGGCAATTGATCATGAAGTATTTTAATTTCATCATCACGGAATATTGAAGAATATTCACACGAAAAGCCAGTGCAATACGCATGGCTTGGAGGAAGTCAAACAGTCGCTTAAAATCTGGAACAAGTGCGCATGGTTCTGGAAGGCGAACAGTCACTGTGCGTGGCTTATTTATATGGTGTAAATATGTATGATGTGGCTGATGATATTTGTTCTTATTATTGATCAATTGGACTTTGCAAATGGCGCACTGGAATTTGCAAAGTGGGCATGGTGTATGATGCTACACGATAAACCATATAGCTAGCTTTTGGCGATCAAACTGTACGTGTAATGAACTGGTTCAAGGTAGGTGCGTGACTAGTTCAAGACATGTTCGGATCTGGAATTTTAGTTAAAAAAAATTATAGATTTATATGAGGATAGTAGAAAAATTTTAAAGGTCGATCCCGGGTGTCTAAGCCGCTTCCGCTATGTGAGGGAAAGCGTTCCTTACTGTGAGGAATAACACTACCGTGCATGAGTTGATCAGGCTCCTGCTAGTCGGTGTTGGGGTTTTGGTGTGGGCGCAGTGGAAGCTCGCGGTTCGGGTGAAATTGTAATTTTAAAACTTTTTAAAATTACAGAATAAATTATTTAATATCCAATATGAATAAATTATTCATATTTCACCTAAACAAATTTATTCGATATCAAATAACGACATAAATAACTAAGAAACGTCACGAAACTTTTACGAAAAACGTTTTTCCGCAAAATAGAATAAAACGTATTTTTGACCGAACCAATCACCCAACGCACATGAGGGCTGCCCAAGTCAGCCCCAATAGTGCTAAGGCAGTTCATGGGCTGCCCGAACAGTGACATTCACTATTTGGGCAGCCGTCACCATGTTGGCTCAAAAGTCACTTGGTAACGCCGTTTTTCGCCGTTTTCGCATATTTCGACTCCGAAATAATTTTCGGCAATTGTTCCAACACCCAAAACACATCTAATACATTCATATGACATCATTTTCATCATCATAAACCTAGAATTTCCAGATCTGATCCAGAAACCAAAAATATCAATTTTACATGCTTTAATCAAACTTTTTCAACATTAATCAAATTAATCACAACACCAATCCAAGTCACACCCAATGAAGCACCCAATAACAATTCTAGGCATTACAAGAGTGGTTATAACACTCTAGAATGACAACACATCATCAAATGATTAAATTGAACAAATATTACAATAATATTATTAAATACCATTTCACAAATGCACCAAGCCTTCCATTTCATCTTCCAAATCAAAAATACCCAAATTCTAAAGAAAAGAAGAAACCCTAGAATGTCTCTAGATCATCAAGAACATGAAACATATTTTCTAAAGCTTATGGATATTGAAGATTACCTCTAATCTCTTAATTTCCTTAAGTATTTTCTTGATTTTCTTCCTTGAACCATCAAGAACAATTTGAGAGTATTTGGAGATGAAACTTTCAGCCATGGCTTCCCTAGAAAGCAAAAGAAAAATTTTTACTTTAAAAATTGTAGTGACCGACTCACTAGGGGCAAAATGGTCAATTTCATAATTTAATTCAATTAAACAAAATCAAACTTTAAGTTAACAAATCAAATTTGCACACCTAAAGTTTAATTAAAACATGCCACATGTCACCAATAATAATTAAAAATTTATCATAACAATTATGAAAAATGAATATTATTTAATTATTCAAATATTTAACATTTTGATATCTAAATAATTAATTAATATAATTATCATTATATATGTATTTTATTTACATTAAATAACAAATACATATATTAATGGCATGTGTCAAAGTCTCATTTGACACTTAATTAATGTGTATCTAATCAAATTATGTATCAAATACAAATACACAATAATTACGATTGACCAAAAAATACCCTTATGCATGTGTCTTCGTTTAATCGTTTAAACGATTCGAATTAACTCATTTAATCCGGTGAAGTGTTATGAATAATCTATATTATTCATAACGCATTGCCCAAGTGCTCAACGAGTACACTTCATATTGTGGGACTCTCTAAGTTTAGGTTTATCCGTCACGAAATCCAATTTCGTGTCCATAATCCACCCACTCATAAATTATGACGACCACAGATAATCTCGCTAAACTATGCAAGTCGAGGTCATTGAATACGTATAATCTCTCAGTCACAGGCTATCCATATTATACCTGAGATATAGATAAGAACGTCAAATCCTTATGGTATAATATAGTAGATTTTCAAATTTACGATCTCTAAATAACACTCGGAACTAGCTTCCGAAGTTATACCACGGCCATGGATTTACTAGATCGCAAACACGTGTAGGATACATATTCCCTGTACACAGGACTGACGGATTCTATCTTGATACGCACTGGATATCATGAGCATCAGTCCACACCCAATGAGCAGACAGAGGTCTGATCTAAATAGATCGGTGACGTGACTGCCATCAAAGTGTGGAGGATAACTCATATATCCACTGTGGTATCTCAAGTCGAAGGATCACTATGCTCACTCAACTCGAGAAGATTCCTATTGACGTTGGTGTGCCATCTATTAGGAAATCTTCAGTGAGTCGTTCAGTGTTTATCAAATAAACACCTACATGTCTATACGAGTCTCCGGAGACTCATGGTTCATTGGGATAAACCATCGGACCAAGTCACGATATATGATATTTACTGGTCTCAGTGGATTTTACTAATCGACCCGTGTTAGTAAATCTTGACCAGGAACTTTATTTATTGATATACAACTTATAGTGACGCTTCCAAATGTCAATTACAAACTACGTTGTAACTGCGCACTACATTGTAAATCCTAGGGTCTTTGTCTAATATACAAGTATCACTAAATCAGATTTACTTCAATCTAATCATAATTAGATATCTAATTGTTATTAAATCGAATAGGTATATAAAAGACAAAAGGTGCTACTATTAAATAAGTAATATTATGGAAAAATGCATTGTTCGTATTCATGAATCAGCCATAAATACGATCCGGATTGGCACTCCAAGCACAAACCCTAACAGTCAGAATTTGATTGATGGGGTTGTGTGGGTGTTGGAGTTGGTGCTCGGTGCTCCAAATTTTATTGTATTTATTGTAGATACGTTGTACATTATATTTTATTATGAATAAAATTATGTAATTTTCATCAGTATTATCTTATGTATGGTAAAGGCGTAAAATACATTAGAACGAATAGTTATGACATAATTGCAAAAGCGCTATAATTGTTACTGAGAAGTGTCACAATATGATTCATAAAATATTCCTAGTTAAGGTTTACATACCTGGTCAGTTAGTAAACCCGTGAGACCGGTACGTGTTGTATATTAGAAATGTTCTAATGGTTTATCTTAGTAAACCATGAGTCTTGTGAGACTTATATAAACACGTAGGTATTTATTGGATAAATACTGAATGACTCATTCGAAGATTCCCGATAGATGGTACACCAACGTCAATATCAATCTTTACGAGTCGAATAGCATATTAGCTTATTTGACTTGTGATACCACTGTGGATATGTGAGATATCATCCATACTTTGATGATAGTCACGTCAACGATCTTTTTAAGATCAGACCTCCGTCTATTCGTTGGATATGGACTGATACTCATGATATCCTATGATGTATCCAGAGAGGATCTGTCAATCCCGTGTATGGGATTTAGGTATCCAATTTGTTCCTTGAAATCCTTGGTCGAGGTATGATTCAGAAACGAGTTCTGAATATTTATTGAAGAATCATAATTATGTCGCGACATATGAATTGTTCACAACAGAGATTTGACGTTTAATCTATATCTCTGGAATAATTCGGATAACCTATGTCAGATGGATTACATATATACAATGACTTCGACTTGGATGGTTCAACTTGATTATTTGTGGTCGTCATAATTTGTGAGTGGACAAATTACGGACATTGAAATGGTTTCTGTGACAGATAAACTTGAACCTAGAGAGTCTTACAATATAAAGTGTACTTGTTGAGCACTTGGGCAATTAATTATGGATAATTCAGATTATTCATAATTTACACATGCATATTAAATAATGTGTATTTGTATACGATACATAATTTATATTAGATACACATTATTAATCAATTAGATTTTGACACTTGTTTTATTATTATTATTATTATTATTAATTCATTAATTTGTTAATTAATTATTAATAATGATAAAATGGAAGAATATTCTTGGAATATTATTCCATGACATTATTTTATTTTTGTTTATAAAATTAAATAAATTAATAAAAATATTAATTAATTATTTTATTTAAGATAAGAATATTCTTGGAATATTCTTATTAGCTTGGTAAATTTTGATTTGTTATTCCATGTAATTTGGACACATGGATTTAATTAACAAAAAATCAAAATAATAATTACAATTTGGATAAGATCAAATTGGTGGAAAAATCTTAGCCATAATAATTTGTTATTTTTGGTTAAAAAAATACTTAAAATTTCGAAATTGGGTTAAAAAAATATATAAATGAAACTTTCTTTCATTTTGCAAGCTTTTTAGCCTATCTCATGTCTTGAGAAACCAACAGAAAAATAGATTAAGGTTCTAACAAATTAATCAACACTAAAGGATAAGAAGTTGAAGGAATTGGAAACTAAATTAAGGTAATTTTGAATTTCCAGTTTCTTTATTTCTTGTTTTTGTTTCTTGAGCATGGAAATATATATTGGATATGAATTTTTACATGTCTTAATAATATATGTATCATGGATATCTGTTTGAAGCAAAACCTTGGTGTTGAGTGATTATGTAACCTTAATTATTTTCTTTTAAGCATGTGTTTTAAGGATTAATTAGTGAATTACTAACAAAATTAAAATTGCCATTCTAGAGTGATGTTACCACTCTAATGTTGCCTAGAATTATTCTTGGAACTTTGTATTGTGGTGATTAAATTTTGGTATAAATTAATTGGATTAGGTTTGTGAATAAATTGTATTTTGGCATGAAAATTGGACAAAACTAATTCTGGATCAGATCTGGTTTTGTACTATAAAACACAATATTTTTCAGGTAAAAATATGTTATTTGGATGATTTTGGATGTGTATTGGGTGGTGGATTAATTCTGGAAATTATTCCGAGGCGAAAACGCGAGAAAACAGTGAAATTCGTGTCAAAACGGGCTCGCTACGTCGTGGCAGTGAAACCAGTGAACTGGGCGCTGTTCGGGAAGCCCAAGGGCGGACCGAACACTACCCAAGTGACCGGATTGGCCCGGCTCGGTAGTTGGTCAATCGGTTTGACCGTTTACCCGTTACGCATAGTATTTATCGAAAAATATTTTCGTAAAATAATTTATCGTGTAACGAAATATATTATGTTATTCATTATTAATAAATAATATATTTAAACTACTTTGAGTGAATTAATAATATTTTATATTAATTAATTCAGTCGGAAAAATTTTAAAATGTTTAAAAATCATTTTCACCTTCTGCCGCGGGATTCCGCTGCATCTACCCCAAAAAAATGTATTAGAGCATCTGATCCTACATACAAAATAATTTTTCATGCCTTAAATATTTGATATTTAATTCAATTTATTTTACACATGGTTGAAAATTAATTGATTGGATCAATTATTTTAACTGTTTGACATTAATTTAAAAATCCCTACAATAAGGCTTTGTTTTCTCTGAGTGTATTGTACACTAATGGATCTGTCTCGTCAATACGGATGTAAATATTTTTCCAGGTACCGTGGTTGTGTCTGCCAAAGTAGTGCGGCTATGGTTAATGGAAATTTGTTTATACCGGTAAATCTTATTTGATAAGAAACAAATTCGAGCGAAAGTGCATACCGATAGTTGCCAAAGCAGTGAGGTAGTGCATAAGTACTTTGGATATGTTCATTGACGATTATTGCCTTGAAACGCCCCATCCGATATATGCCAAAGCAGTGAGGATCAGAAATGGTTCATGACTTAGTTTTATGAGTCACATTGGATCTGATTGGTAATTGTTACCTACTTTCAAATATATTTGAGCACAATGTGCCAAAGCTGTGTGTTCAAATATATTTGTGAGGTCTACTTCCTACTATAGAATTTAATTTAATTATTGAATTCTCATATTTTTTTGGGATTATCAATTTATGTAAAATAGTGGGAGGGCATCCTTATATTAAAAATCCATGATATGTTGGATGTTTTATGATATTGATGAAATTGCTTTTATCTGTTAATTCATGTTTCTTTTGTTAAGTTTGTGATGGCAGCTACTACTTCCTCTCATCCGTTTGCACGTGTCTTGGACGCGAACAAACTGGCTGGTCCTAAGAATTTTAGTAAATGGGAATTAGATCTTAAGATTGTCTTAAGATTAGAGAAGTTGGGTTATGTGCTGGATAGTCCAGTACCGTTGGAAATTGCTCCAGAGTCTACACTTGAAGAGAATGAGACATTTCAGAAATAGAAGGATGATAATATGAGAGTCAGATCACTCATTCTCTATTCTATGTCTTCTGATCTAAAGAGGCAATATGTTGATATGCCTGACTCCTATAGCATTATAACTCAACTTCAGGAGCTATTTCTGAACCAGGAGCAGACCCTGTTATACAGAATCTCCGTGGAATTGTTCCACGCTCGTTTGGCTGATGGCAAGCCAGTGAGTCCACATGTCCTGCACATGATGGATCTCATTAAGCAGCTTCGAAAGTTTGACTTTCAGCTGAATGAGATTGGAAAGGAATTTGATTCTTGGCTCACTCCCACCGTTATATTCCCAGTTCATTATGAACTTCAACATGCATGGTATTCGTTGTTCCTACAGTCAGTTGCATAGGATGCTTCAGACTTCTGAAGAGGACATCAAGAAGGGTGTGCCGACACTCATATTAAAGTCCTCTTTGCCTAGAACTTCTTCTTCTTCTTCTTCTCAATCTACAAGATCGGGCAAGAAAAAGGCAAAGAAGACTGGTTCTAGTGTTCCTCATAAAGGAAAGGTTGAAAAACCAGGCAAGATTTGACATTAGAGGCGCAACTGTCCAGACTACATAGCTTCCGTCAGACGGGAGAGAGCCTCCGAATCAGGTATGTTTATTTTCCCTATCATTGATATCTCTTTGACTTGTGAAGCCATTGGTTATGTATGGGATTTAGATTCTGCTAGTCTGACTCACATATGCAATTCGTTGCAAGGGCTGAGGGTCATTAGGATACCTAATGCATGCGAGATGCAGCTGCATTTTAAGAATGAAGATTCTTTATCTGCAGCAGCCGTTGGCGAATACGAGATTCGTCTATCCAGAGGCAGCATCATTTTGACAGATTGTGTTTTTGTGTCTGGTTGTGCAGCTAATATTATCTCCCTGTTTGTATTAGATACAAACGGATGTCATGTACATATTAAGAATCGTTCTATGTATATATATGATATGAATGCTGTTTTGTTACATAAATGTTCAAATTCGCAAGGTCATTATATTTTGCATGTCATTAGAGATGTTTATGAAACTGGGGATAATAAACGTAAAAGATCTGAAATTACTGATACTGAATTATGGCATATGCGGTTAGGTCATATAGGTATACGACGCTCGACCGAGTTGGTTAAGAATTGTCTAATTAAGAATCTAACTATACAATTTTTCCAACTTGTGAATCTTATATTCAGGTTAAAATGACCAAAGCCCTATTTATTGGTGTTGGACATCGGGCCATTGACTTATTGGAGCTCGTACATAGTGATGTATGTTGTCCTATAAGTCACGCTGCTCATAGTGGTTTTTCTTACTTCGTAACATTTACCAATGATTTTTCACGGTATGGTAATGTTTATTTGATGAAATATAAATCGGAAACCTTTGAAAAGTTCAAAGAATTTCGAAACGAAATAGAAAAGCAAACTGGAAAATTCATCAAATGCCTTTGATCAGATCTAGGTGGTCAATATATGAGTAGTGAATTTACCGATGATCTTAAAGAGAATGGGATTCTAGCTCAATATACTCTTCTAGGTACTCCATAACACAATGGAGTAACTGAAAGGAGAAATCAGAGATTATTGGATATGGTCCGATCTATGTTGAGTTTTACAGATCTACCTTATTTTTTGTGGGGGTATGCTCTTCTGACTGCTGCACATCTACTGAATAGGGTTCCTTATAAAGTTGTTCCCATTACTCCATATGAGATATTGGTTGGTATGAAATCAAACCTTAATTATATTAGTTTTGGGCTGTCCTGTATACGTCAAGGTGACGCAGCAGGATAAACTTTTTCATTGATGGTGAAAAGTTAGGTTTGTTGGATATCCTTCAAACTCCAAAGGATATCAATTCTATGAACCTAAGCATCGAAATGTGTTCGTAGCTCGTTTTGTCAGATTTCTTGAAGAATAATTCTTGGTAGAATGTGGTAATCATATAAGGGTTGAACTTGATGAAGTCCAACCTATAGATGACAGACCAATAGAAGAGTCACAGATTCAGACAAAAGTAGAACCTTCTAGTTCCACTCTCCGTAGGTCTACTAGGATATCGAGACCTCATAAGCGCTTGTATTTGATACAAGACAAGAGTCTCGATGTGCTCATTGTTGAGGAGACTGATCCGTATAGCTACAGAGAAGTAATTTTAGACATTGATTCCACTAAATGGCAAGAAGCCATGAATTCTGAAATAGACTTTATGCATCAGAATCAAGTATGGGACTTGTATCCACTTTCTGAGGGAATTATTCACGTAGGTTGTAAATGGGTTTACAAAAGGAAGCGCGGACCTGATGGGAATGTTGAAACCTTTAAAGCCCGACTGGTTGCTAAAGGTTATACTCGAAGGCCAGGTGTGGACTATGATGAAACCTTTTCATTAGTAGCGATGCTAAAGTCCATTAGGATTTTATTGGCTATCGCTGCTTACCATGATTATGATATTTGGAAAATGGATGTCAAAATGGCTTCTATGAAAGACTTGGGTGAAGCTTCCTATATACTTTCTATAAAATGCTATAGGGATAGAGAAAGAAAGCTAATTAGGTTATCTCAATCTTCGTACATAGATAAGATCCTAGAAAGGTACAATTTTAGCAATTGTAAAGATGTTAATATACATTTTTGACATGGAATTCATCTTTCGAAGAAGATATGTCCTCAAACGGAAGAAGAAAAGGCTAGAATGTCTAGTCAGCCTTATGCATCATGCTTAGGAAGAATCATGTATGCCATGTTATGTACGAGACCTGATATTAGTCATGTAGTAAGCGTTACTAGCAGATATCAGTCAAATTCAGGTAACGATCATTGGATGGCCGTTAAACATATCCTAAAGTATCTGAAAGGTATTAATGATAAGTTTCTTATTTATGGAGAATGTGATTTACAGATAAGAGGATATACAGATTATGACTTTCAATCAGATCCTGATGGTAGAAAGTCTACCTCATGTTTTGTATTTACTCTTAACAATGCTGCAGTCAGTTGGAAATATTCCAAACAAGGATCAACAACTGATTCCACCACTGAGGCGAAATATATTGCGGCATCAGATACTGCAAAGGAAGCTGTATGGATTAGAAAATTTATCACAGAATTAGGAGTTGTCCCAAGTATCGAGGATTTGATCCCGTTGTTCTGTGATAATAGTGGTTCCGTTGTACAGGCAAAAGAGCCTGTAGCGCATCAGAAATCGAAACATGTGGAACGAAAGTACCACATTATTTGTGAGATCATCGCTCGAGGAGATGTTGTCATATGCAAGATATATGGAAAGGACAAAATAACATACCCGCTTACGAAGGCCTTGCCTCCGAGACTATATAATAGACATGTAGAGGCGATGTGTATTAGATACCATCAAATTTAGCACAAGAGCAAGTGGGAGAAAATGTTGGAGTTTGTGATCGGCGTTCCAAATTTTGTTGTATTTATTGTAGATACATTGTACATTACATTTTATTATGAATAAAATTAAGTAATTTTCATCAATATAATCTTATAAATGGTAAAGGCGTAAAAGACCTTAGAATGAATAGTTGTGACATAATTACAAAAACGTCGTAACTATTACTGAGATCAGACCTCTACCTGTCCATTGGGTATGGACTGATACTCATGACTGAACACTGCCCAAGTGACCGGGTTGGCCCGGCTTGGCAGTTGGTCAACCGGTTTGACCGTTTGCCCGTTAGGCGTAGTATTTGTCGAAATATATTTTCGTAAAATAATTCGTCATATAACGAAATATATTTTGTTATTAATTGTTAAGAAATATTATATTTAAACTACTTTGATTGAATTAATAATATTTGATATTAATTAATTCGCTCGAAGTTTTTTTAAAATGTTTAAAAATTATTTTTGCCTTCTGCCGCGGGATTCCATTGCGTCTACCCCAACAGTGGGTTGCGCTACTACCTGCATAAATATACATACAAACTAATAAACAAGCAAATAGCACACAATAAAATAAAAATAAATAAATACAATGGTTGCCTCCCTGCTAGCGCCAAGTTTAACGTCTTCAGCCAGTCACAACTACCCAAGTGGTCAAGGTGGCTTCAATATAACAGACCAGATAATCACATTGGCTTTCTTCTTAGGTATCCACTGGTGATTATGACATGAAAAAGAATTTTTGGTTGGCTGCGGCAATTTATCCATGGATGGTCCTCTAGGGTCTACTGATGGTTTGGCTATTGGATCCACCATTGGGTCAGGATCTGTAAATTTTCTGCCATTTTTAATTTTTTTACTGTACATAGGCCAAAATGGGCTCAACTACTTTTTGAGCTTCCCATAGATCATCTTTAGTTGAGCATTGACTATTGATTTCCTCCTTTTACGACGCTTTGGAATCGAATTCAGGTATGGCTGTGGAGGATCTTCTTTACATGGCTTCACTATGCTCATTGGTTGCTTGACTCTTGGTTTACCCTGCAAGTTGTCTTGAATACATGGAGATTTGTCTAACACATGGTCACTATCTATTACAACTTCCTTCCTTGAAATGTCTATCATGCGACATTCTTCATCACCTCGAGGTTTTGGCATGACCTTGAAAACACTGAATGTGACTTCTTCATCTTGAACTCTCATTTCAGTTTACCTTTCTGCACATAAATGATCGCTCTTTCTATTGCCAAGAAGGTCTCCCAATGATGATTGGGTCGTCATGATCCTCTTCCATATCAAGAACAATGAAGTCACTAGGAAAGTAAAACTGATCCATTTTAACCAATATATCCTCTACTATTCCACATAGGTAGGTGAGGGATCTATCTGCTAGCTGTAATGTGACAGTTTTTGGTTTCGTCTCACCTATGCCCAACTATTTGTAGATGGATAAGGGCATGAGATTTATACTTGCACCCAAATCGCATAGCGCCTTACAAAGTATCGATTTCCAATAGTACAAGAAATGGTAAAGCTGCCAGGATCCTTCAGTTTGGGAGGAAGCTTCTTTTATATAATGGCACTACACTCTTCTGTGAGTGCTACTGTTTTAAAATATTCCAGCTTATGCTTCTTGGACATCACTTCCTTCATAAACTTCAGATAGTTAGGTATTTGTTCTGAATCGTCTGCGAATGAGATGTTGATATGAATCTTATTAAAGTTGCCAAGAAACTTGGAAAATTGATCATCCTACTTCTTTCTTTGAAAGCGCTAAGGATATGACAAATGTGTCTTCGGGATGAGAGGTAGCTTATACGGAGAAGCTGTTGCATTGTTGTCTTCTTTCATCCTTATTTCCTCTTGAAGTGCAACTTATTTGTCCTTACTGCCTTGGTTCTTAGGACTATCTCTAATCTCTTTCCTACTCCTAAGGGTAATGGTTTGACACTACTCTTTAGGGTTGACCTCAGTATTACTAAGAAATACTCATTTTTGTTGATTAGCCAAAGAAGAAGCAATCTTCCCAATCTGCACATCTAAAGACTTCATTGTTGCTCCGATATTGCCCATGTGTGTTTGAATATTATTCAGCCTCAACTCATTCTTCTCAAACCTCTATGAAGTTTTAGCAACAAACGTGCTAATAAGGCCTTCTAGAGAAGGTTTCTACTCTGATTTTTTATTGTTGAATCTAGACGGAGGTTGCGAGACAATCTCTATGTTTGTATATGACAAGTTCGGATGACAATAATTAGGCGTATGATTGCCTCTATGATTGTTGACATACTGGACTTGCGCAAAAATTTCTCCTCCATCAAGTAAGATCACTCTATTAGCAATAACTTCAATAGATGGTTGGCCTTATTGATTGGTCAACGCTGCTAGATGAGTCATGAGGGATGATGACACTTGAGCTATAAGTGCAACAATAAGATCTACCTCATCTATACTAGCCACTTTAGTTAAAATATAGCGTTCACTTGGCCATTGAAAATTGTTAATGGCTATGTCCTCCAGCAGAACATACACATCTTCAGAATATTTCTTAAACAGGGTTCCTCCTGCAGCTGCATCGACCATGGTCGTGCTTGGACCATTCAACCCATTGCAGAATAACTGAATTTGAACCAAGTATTCAAAATTATGTTGTGGGCATCTCCTGAGTAGATCTTAAAGTGTTCCAAGGCCTCGAACAGATTCTCAGTCTCTAACTACTTAATTATGCTTATTTCTGTTCTCAGATGGGCTGATTTAGCTGGTGGAAAGAACCTTGCAAGAAATATTGTAGCCATATCTTACCATGTGTAGGCACTGCATTTTTGCATATAAGTCCCGATGATGAGTCTCACATGGAGACACTACCTCTTTAAATTATGGAAGTCGCGGGAAACGGACGTCGGAAGGGAAGAGTCAGACATTGACATTTTGTTGGATTTAATTCGTTTATTTAGCTTCGGGTTCACTTGTTGAACCACTATTTTAAAACACATCCTTAATTACCGTGAAACAGTAAACAAAAAACACAATAGAAAATAGCAGCGAAATGGAGTAAAATAGCAACCCGAACAGTGAGACAACGAAGGAAAACAATGAACCAGTGAGCCGGAGGAGTTGCAGAGCATCAACTCTTTCGACAACCGCGTAGCGTAATTCCGAGAGACGACTTAAGAGGTTAGACCTGAGGGCACCCTTTTTTTTTATCTATTCTCCTTTATTTTTATTTATTTTCTTACTTTATTTCGCATAAGTATTGTGGATTGGTGTATGATATGACTTTCGGATGAATGGAATATGTGTTCTCTCTTGCGGTATATCAGATGGAAACCTGGACGTAAATTCCGTAGTCGAATCTGAATGGACGGTAGTGCGGTCTGCACTCGGGATACAATGCCACGTACCACTTGAGAGACACACATATTTCGTTTCATCCAACCTTATGTTTGAGCATGATTTAGTCGTTAGTATGTTATTTATTTTTAAGCATGATTTAGTCATTAGTATGTTATTTCTTTATGCATGATTTAGTTATTTTCTTTCGCATTAGGAATTTAATTTACGTTTATGTCTAGGTTGTTATTTATTCATGTTTGACAATTCAATATGCTTAAGAGATTATTGTGTGTTATCGTGTGTTTGCCGTTATGATGACTTACTTTTAAAGCATGCAAACTTAGATATAGGTTTTATTTTCATGCACGTGAACGTAGAAATAGAATACTCCGGGGAATATATTTTGCGTAGAATTGGTTAAATTATTGCACAAATCCGTTCATTACAAGTGGCATGAGTAAGGGACCATTCCGAACCCAACAGTTTGAGGTATTCCCTTGCGAGGGGTGAGTGCGGCCATAAATCTTTGTCCCAGTTCACACTGGGTGGCGACTCCATTATTCTCCGGTTTAGTCCCCCACGCGCTACTCCGTACTCTCGACTAGGCCGCGAGCCTAGAGCATGCGTCGTTGATTTCTGTTGTCTATAGTCTGGCGACTCCACTAGGGATAAAGAATCGGCCCCGAAATAATATCTTGTAATGTTTGTGATTTGTGCTTTAGTTAATCGTGTCTACCGTGGGTTGAAAAGGGTTTAATTAAAGGCATTATTAAAGCTAGGTAATGGTTTGGTGTCTTCCTTCATTCACTACCTTTCTATAAGGAAAAGCTGTGAAGGCACCTAGATAATCATTACCCGCAGCTCACTGTGACAGACTAATTTGGAGGACTTGTTGTTTATTCCTGTCACCAAGGCGATAAGAGCCTAAGAGGCTTGGGTATTTAAGAGAGTTTGCTCTACCCTCCCTTTGGGGAATCTACAATGGGAAATATATTTGACAGTCAGTCACGCACCATAACTCGTTGGCACGTACCCTAGTGTATAAAAAAGGTGCGCTCACTTGGTCGCTCAGACCCTTGAGTGGGGAGACCTAGTTGTGGGCAATCATTCGTCGACGAGAGCCTTTGTCTATACCCCTATAAACCCATATATGAACCGTAGTTGTAGGACCAATAGAAACTACTCCTTTATGTTTGCGTTTAGGACCATCGTCATTTGGATCCAGTTGGACCTTTTGTCAATAGGTATGGGCTTGTTGGGCCATTTAAACTGGGACGAGTCTGTGCTTTATGGAAATTGGGCCAAAAGCTTCTAAAATGCCCATGGGCCATTTCGTGTTTAGGCCTTTTATCATTTGAAGTTGTTTAGCCATGCTATCGTAAAAGTGTAAACCTGTTAGGCCTTTTCAACTGGGACAAGTTTGCACCGCGCAATAGTATGATTGAATTCTTTAAAATGATGATGGGTCAACTTATATATTCCATACATCGCACGCATTTCATGCATCTCATGCATACACGCATCATGTTAACCATGTGTCTTAAAAGCCATCACAGATATTCGTTGGGCTAGAGAAAAAGAAGACTTGTCAAGAAGAGTTTAGCAAACATGGATATCGGGGAAAAGGAAACCAAGGAACAAAAGAATTTACGACGAGGATAGAAAGACCATTGGAGGGCCTTTAGAAAAAAAGAAAAAGAAAAAAAAGAAAAGAAAAAGAGAAAAAAAAATTGTTTGATTTTAGTCCTTAATAGTTTGGCATAAGTCCGATGATGAAATTGTTTGCTTTAGGGTTAAACCTTAGAAACGATAAGTGCGAGATATACTCTCATCCGATATTTTGAGTAGTTGATCTTGACTAGACTCGCGAGCACTTAATTAGAGGATCTTAGCAGTGGAAGCCTGAGTAGTCTGCGAGATGACTAGTTGAAGAGATGGCGGATCGGTGAATGACCGTTTGCCTAGATGTCCATCCGGGTTTACTTATGTTACGATATATGATATGGTTGGAAACGAAGAAAAATTCTTTGAAAAGAAAAGGAAAAATAGACCAACATATAACCGATAAGCATGAAGCTACCCATGGGCAAGTACTAGGACCACCATGAGGAGAAATGCTACCTTAAAGGATAGGTGCATCGAAAAAAGAGAAAAAAATAGAAGAAGAAAAAGACAAAAGACAAAAAGAAAAAGAAAGTTGAAAATGAAAAGAAAGAAAAGAGAGAGAAAAAAGAAAAAAGAAGAAAATCATATCATGTTGAGTACGAGGAAGTAAGAACAGCATATGATCAAGACATCTAGGTTGGTTTGACCCATTGATCCCAATTCTTCGAGACAAAATCATCGAGTTGGCTTACTTAAGGATTAAGTCGCGAAAGAGCCTTGGCACACACACACTAGGAGTCTAGTTCAGATCACTCACGCAGACGATCAGATTTGAGTATATTAATTACTTTGAAGGTTCTTTGGGTTCAACGCGAAGCATCCGTTGAGGACAAAACTATCAGGACTATCTCGTGAGAGGCAATATGGTTGGACAGTTATGACCCATAACATCACTATTTGTATAGATCATGGTGTTGTTGTATAAATTAACTATGTTACAAAGGATATTGCTCTCTTATCATTTGTGATTAGATCACCAAGATATATAAATGATAGGAGGTCATTAAGATTTGTTCTTGGATTGAGATGATATGAGACAGTATCAATCCACGAAGGATAAATCGTTAAATATCCATAGTCAGAGTATTATCGAGATTGGACATCGATAATGCGTAAAAGACTAGTATTACAATCGTGCGCGTTGTGAGGGCATAACGATATAGTTCTCATTTATTTGGGTATAGGATACTCATGCAAGTGTAGTATGAGGTTGTATTTTTCTGATGGTATGGGAAACAGCTTCGCTCTGGATAGACCCCTCGGAATTCCATTGGTAGTATGACTATATGTCTATGGAAGTCTGAAAATCAGGGTAGGTGTATTTTGTTTTAACCTGAGACTTGCACCGCTAATACTTGCGACAATCAATATACTTTGGTTTTAGGTCGTCCAGGGCTTTAACAGGTTCTGTGTACGCCTCTGCTGGGTATATTGAGAATCGTAGTGTGTTGGGTGTGATGGCAAGACGGAAGTATCACTCCAGTCATAGTGGAGATGATGGTCACGTAGGATACGGAACTGGTTCTCTTATGTACTGCAGTCATCGGGATAAAATGACAAGGTCATATTTATCCGATTACAGAGACTAGTTACAAGAGATCCGATATGTGCTTCGTACGGTGCAGACACAATTCCAGCCCCAGGCCTAGCACGTGACATCCGATACAGGATCGAGATATGCAATACTACATATACTACGCCTGATATAGATCACATATTCCTGTAAGGATATTTATGGAGAATTGGGTAGGCATGACGATTTGCTAGAAGCCAACCTTGTCTTGTAAATCGGTACAAACGTAGTACGAGGTACTTACATGTTCTGATAGTCTGACGACATGATTTATTGCCAACATATCCGGGGATCTCATGGGTCGCTTCCCGAAGATTCACTGATGACGTATGACTCGCACTTTAATTAATCTGGGATTAATTAGATGAGAGAGAAAATTAATCTGGGATTAATTACGGAGATATTTTATCTAGGATAAAATATTAATATAAGAGAGATAATGATTAATTTGAAATTAATTGATAAAATATTATATTCGATATATTATACGAAATTGGATTTCGACGCTGAATTGAAATTAGATTTTAATTCGGGCGAACGAGTTAATTTAGAATTAATTTGTTAGCGACGTGAATAGTGATTTTGCTAGGCATAATCATTTAATTACGTCGCAATGGAAAATTCGTTAATTTGGAATTAGCGAACCCGAGCTCGAGATTGTTTGCGAGCGCATTCGCATTTCGAATTCGAGTGCGGCACGCAAGTCAAACCAAGCGTCAAATCTCTATTCACTTCAAGCGCCAAATCATTAGTCACTTTGAGTGATGTGACTACTTGTCATTTGATTGATTGATTGATGTGACTTGATGGAAGTGGTTGGGAAGCTTTTTGAAAGCTTGATTGACATATACTATTATTTTAATGTTTGGTATATGTTGAATTGATTTTTGAAATCAATTAACTAATACACATTTCCTTTCTCTCTCTTTGGTTCACGAAATTGGAGCCAAAATCCTATTCTTCTCTCTCGGCCAACATGCCATTTTTCTTCTCAAAACTTACTGGTTTGACCGTGAAAATGGAGGAGAAACAAAGTGATTTTTACGGTAAAAATTACCGAGTGCTAGCACTCTATCGGAGTCACGTGAAGGTGATAGGGAAACCCACATTTGGGCTTGGAATACCATTCGAGAAGTTTGGAGCTTCGACCGCTTTTGGAGAGCCAAAACAGTGGGCTGTTTTCAATGCACTGCCGAGAGCATTGAGGAGGCAGAAATTGATTTTTGTTCTTCACCGCATCGTCTCAACCGATCATTGTGAGTATTCTGCAGCTTCGTTGATTGTATTCATATGTGTTTTATGCTTAATATTCGATCCTCGGGACCGTGGAACTCCAACAATGGTATCAGAGCAGAGTAAAAGCATGAAATTTGATTTAGGGCTTAAAATTGGGTAAATTGATTTTGAGCATGATTTAGTTAAATTATTTGATTGAATATGTTTAAATGATGTTTAATTGAAGATTGATTGGATCAATTTCAAGAAAAATGGTTTGGAACAATTTCCCCCAATTTTTTGAGGCTTGGCCGAATTGATGAAGAACCCTAAATGTCTTGGTTTTTTTTTATTTTGATTCATTGGATTAGTTAGAATCATGTTGGGGATGTTGATTTAATGTTGAATTGGATTTAATTGGATTGAATTTGAATTAGACAAAAAATACCTCTAATTGCGGAGAGTTGTATATCATGTTTGGGTTTTATTTTTTGATCAAAAAGTGTTGACACTAATTGATGTAATTGAGCATGATTAGTTGTGTAAATTGATGATCTGGAAATATTGATTTATGTAATTAATTATGCTATACACTTTAGTTTAATTAAATATGAAATTTGGAATTTTTTGTGTTTAATTAAATGGGCTTTAAATTGGATTTGGGCTTGTAATGTTGTAAATGGGCTTATTGGGCTTAGTTGTACCAAGTTAGGTTTAGGCTAAATTGGTTGGATCCAATTGGGCCCAAAACCGCTTCCATAAAGCCCAAATGCGACTAATGGAGCTTAATATATTTAATTGGGCCTAATGGGCCTAAATTGATTTCTAGACTTATGGGGTTACTCCTTGATTCGGCTTTGGTTATTGGGTTGGACCCAAGTTGACCAAAACTCCACGGCTTAAAGAAATTAATTAAAAGCCCATTGGACTTTAATTAAATTAATATTGGATATTAATCGGGCTTTGAGACCCGTAACGATTAAATTTGGAATTTAAGTCGTAAAGGTTCGTTAATAAAGTGTAGTATTTAATTTGGAATTAAATAGCGAATTAGTATTAAATACAAATTGAATTGGATTTAATTTTGTAGTTTAATTTAATTCAAGAATTCGTACTTTGAGTATTTATTCATAAAACGAGTTTGACTCACGCAAAATCAAATCGTTGTTTGAACATTGGATGGTCATTAATTATCAGATTAATTAATTTGATTAGATTTATTGATAACATGCTTGTGTGAATACATGGTTGCGATGCATGAATAATGTATATCGGATGGATATTAGAAGGGTGAGGCAATTTTAGAAATTGTTGTAATAAATTTGGAATTTATTTAAATTGGACTTGCGTGTCCAGCCTATTACCTCCATACTCTTTGTATTTCTCTTCTCACCTGTTCCCCTCAATGTAAATGACGTTTCTTTAGAAGTATTATGTAACGGGTAGAAGCAATACTTGTGCTAGCGGGAGAGAGGAAAGAGAGAGATTTGATCTAGGATCAATGTGTAAAATATCCATCTGCATAACATTATTATTTATTTTTATGCGCCTTATTATGTGTTTAGAATGCATGTTTAAGGGTGTATGAAGATGAGATCTTAACAAAGATAATAAATTGGTTGCCAATTTGCACGCAAAAAACCCTCAAATAATATTAAGCGTTTTTCCTTCCATTGAGTGATTCATACTCAAGATCTAAGACTGGCATTGGTTTGTTGGCCAAAGTCAAGACCTTTGTCCGTCGAAGATGTGTTTGAATCACGAGAGCTTTGTTCCATATTGGTGTCTTGTCCAAGTTGTGGTTTGTTGGCCAAAGTCAAGAACACTTCTTGTCCATCAACATTGATTACGAAGCTTTCCATGGTCAATGGGTTCCGCTTAACTGAGATCACTAAGTTTGTTGTGCCAAAGCCGAGGCTTAGTTGATTCAGAGGAAAAAGGTTAGGTAATATATTGGATATATTGGCATATATAAGATATATATTTCAGACTTGGATGTCCCCTACTGGATCTAGGAATTGGATGGGATCCAATTGATCTTAGAGATCTACCTAGTTAATTATCATACAATTTGTTGGCCAAAGTCAAGATTGTGTGATATTTAACGGGATCCTAGCCCACTAGGGAACACGGTTTCCCGAGTACTCGACAGAGGGTTAGAGGCTCGCCGAAAAATAGTGGGAGGCGAGAATTAAATTTGCAATATTCGTTTAATTACTTGCCACACGCGCTTAAATCAAATATCATTCGTCAAATAAATTAAATGTTAGTTGGACTAATATTTAATCGTTGTTTTAAATAAAACAGTCGGACTGTATTCAAACAGTTAAATTATAATTGATTAAATAGTTGGACTATAGTAATCATTATAATAAATAGTACCGAAAATCGTTGATTAAATAGTTGGACTATTAAAATCAAGATGAAATTGAAATATTGACATTTAAAACATAATCCTAGGGAAAATGTATTTAAATGGTTTAAATTTTCATATTGGGAATTAATTTGAGGATGGTCCTGGAAACTAATAAGTTACTTTATTTGATAAAATAACATATTAGGCCTAAGCCCGAAGTTGAGCAAATAGTAGAGCATGATCTTTGGAAGATTCATGTAATGATAACTTAAATGCTTAATCCATTAAACCTGTCGCATTAGACTCCTTAATTTCTTAATCAGAAATAAAGATTAGATCCTTATAGTATGATAATGAAATTGAAGGATCTTTATAAATCTTAGATGTACTAAATTGCAATATAAACTCTTGGAGAGTTAATGGCTATTCTCAAAGAGACAAAGCCAACGTTTGCAATAAGGCAAGTAGCGTAAGTCGCAACTTACTTCGATATTTCGGAAGGCCAAGGCTTGGCCAAAGGCTTCTGGGGTGTGTAAAAGGGCAAAAGGAAAAGTCATTATAATCTCTTAGAAAGACAAAGGACATATCCCAAAAGGTCTGCCTAAATTGTGGCAAACGGGATCGCGGAAGCGTGACTGCCGTTTTGACAAAGCAGACATGAAGGAATTGAAGACGGGCTAGGCTCTGGCTTCAAATATGTTTGTCATAAATATGTTCACTACTAGTATTAAAATTGGATTTTAAATACTTAGTGTGGTACATAAATATGTAATGTGCAGAATCTGCTATAAGCAGGATACTGACTTCAGATAAAGATTAATCTGCGAATTGGAGACGGGACGAAAGTCGCTATTTTAACTCTAGAAACCTAAGTTTAGGAACTACCCTTCGGGTGTGTACTTAAATTAGGAAACTGTTAATATGTAACTAGTTTGACTAGATACATTATCTCTATATCAGGGTTTAACCCGTTGCGGGTATACCTTTATATTCTAGAACACTAAAGTGTTTCATTATATAAAGATGATATTGAGATAAACACATTAGATGTGAATAACAGTATTTATATTTTGAATATAAATAAAATCTCAAACATATAACATGACAAACAAATAGCTCAAACTGATTTGATCAGATGAAACTTAATTGTGGCATTGTTGTCTGGGACATAATTAAACAAGACTCGAATATCCACACTTTTGAAGAGTGGATACTAGGACAAATTTGATACCATTAAAATAAAGTCTACGAATCTAGTTTATTGGGCAAAATTCCTAAAACACTATTTACTTGGTAAAAGTGCAAGTGCCACCGATCTGTTAGCCCTAGTTCATAGTGAAGCAAGTGGGCCCATGTCTAGCTAGGCTAGAGGTGGATATGAATATTTCGTTACCTTTACGGATGTGGCATCGCGTTATGGTTATGTGTTTCTTTTGAAACACAAATCGGAAACTTTTAAAGTTTCGACACGAAGTAGACAAAAAGATCGGTTAAAGTATAAAACCATCACGGTTAGACCATGATGAAAATACTTAAGCAATAAGTTTCTAATATACTTGAAAGAGTATAGTATTCTTTCAATGAGGACTCCTCCCGGAACACGTCATCCTGACGGTGTGTCCGAACGGAGAAACCGAGTTTTGTTGGACATGATAAGGTTAATCATGAGTTGCTTTGAGCTACCATTTCCTTTAACGGATAAGCTTTAACAGTGCAAGAACTTATTTAGAATAAGGTTCCATAAAAATCTGTTTGACAAAATTCATATTAGATATGAACAGGAAAGAAACCA